>CAUYPK010151942.1:0-63917 GCA_963574355.1 Loris lydekkerianus
TGGGTTATAGCTTTCATGTGAAAGCCCTAAATTAGTTTCATAGTAGGGCTGAGTACATTGGATACTTTTTCTTCCATTCTTGAGATACTTTACTAAGAAAAAGTGTATGTTTTCAAGTTCACAAGCTTCTGCTAAATTACACATTAAGGTATTATTATTTAGGAGCTTATTTAGAAGTCATTTTCATACAGAGAAATTGTTTTAACTTATTTAAATGTAATGCTATTTTTACATGTAAAATTAATATAGATACAGTGATCTATATGTATATTCCAATGTTTACAGCTTTTTTATGTTACTTAAACTAGGGTACTACAAGGGAGAGGGAAAAACAACAGTATTGTGAATATATTTGCTCTAAAGCATAATAAAACAGGTGTACCTTAATAGGTCTACCAGGAATGTTATAGCTGTTAGCATCTTTTAAATGCTTCTGCTGAGAAACCATGTTTTCATAACAAGGTTGGGTTGTGTATTAAACCTGTGATAGTTCTTTCTGGGATTACTATAATTTACAAAAACAATAAAAACCTGCTAAAAACATTTATGTATTTTTAAATGTTGTAATCTAGGGATCCCACTGATATTTGTGGTGAAAGATTTGCCCAAGGCTACATAACCCTGCTTGTACATTGCCAGGACTGCAATCTGTTTTATGACAAAACAGATTCATTTATCTCCAAATAAATAAATTACTTTTGTGAACATTTAGAAACATTTGCATAATTAGGCTGTAAGATCTTAGCAGCCTTTTTCATAATAATTAAACTAATCTAATCTTGGACAGGGTAAACAGACTTACTAGGATGAGAGCAGCCTTCAGGCAAGGAACTTACTGCATTCCACAGGAACTGTAAGGCTGATGATGTTTGTTAATTATGCAGACATTTTACTCCCCAGTAATAGCAGTGTTTGTATTGCCTGAAGCTTAGATAGCTACTCCCAGGCACATAAAATTAGACTCTGCTTTTTTGACATTCTCCTAAAAAAAAAAAAAAAAAAGATACTTCAAAATGATTATGCACTTTCAACAAGGACACATTAGCTTTCCACTGATGGAATCTGGATCTGCCCACAATTGGCCCATTCTTCAGTCAGGTGATCTTGATTATCTCCAGATCTGGAACCTTTCTGACTATAGAGATCCACAGAACCAAAGCTTAATAAAAGGACAGCAAAGCAAATGACTACATTGCAATCCTCTGAACTTCCTGGAATGCCAAGTTTGAAATAATATTGCTGTAGGAAAGAAGTCATTTCAAAGATACTCTTTTATTTATAATTATCAAAATGGAATATTGGAAGAACTAAGTCAATGGGTGTTTTGCAAAATTTCAATGTTTTTTTCTAAATAATCTTTTTAGCAGTCGCTACATGTCATGGTTTTATAGGTGACTTAGCTGTAGAGAACCACTACCTGTTCTTTTGCTTGTAGCTAGTATATATACCTTAAAGATTAAAAGCTTAAAAATGATCTGTCAAATATGTGAGATGGGTTTCCCCAATTAAATTGACAAAAAGTTCATGCAATACTTATTTTACATCTATCATCTATCTATCTATCTATCTATCTATCTATCTATCTATCTCCCACAGCTAAAGAAAAGTACTCAGCTACATTTTTTTATTCCAAAGAGAATCTAAATAATTTTGGATGATTCCAAAATTAAGTCCCATGACCATCAGTGAATTAGAAATTTCTAAGTGGAGTTGTTCATTGGGGACACAGGTGACTCAGCAATATTTAATGCATTAATTCTTGTTCATAGGTAATATTGAGTAAATGTGGTTGCAATAACTCTAGTCAACAGAAAAATGACAGTATTCTCTGTCTTTATATGTTGTCATTCATTTTTGCCTATAATTTATTCATTTATGCACAAGATATTTTATTTTCACTTGTATTTAGATAGGCTCCCAGAATGATTATTTATTCTAGAAATGTTCAAACCTCACTGCATTTAATTAAGACATCACAAACCCCTCTCACCATAGGAAGAGATTTGTGACATCATACGCATGGGGCGTACGAGACTGACAATTACAAATTAAGGATGAAGAAAAGCGCTATGTGAATTCTCATTTTTGGAGAAGAGAGTGGAAAGATAAGGCAAATGGAAGCAATGTATCATTCTTTCTGAAGGAAGCCATTCTGCAGTGAAAATGGAAACAATGGCTTCTGCTCAGCCTTTTATAATTTACATTTTTGATAACTTGAAAGTTCATTAAAAGACTTACTGAAATTTTGGGGTTAAATGCACCCATTTATCCATAAGACATTGTTTTAATTAAAATATCCTCCATCTACAATGTTTAATTTTTTAAATCACTTATCTTATGCTTTTCTTTTGCAACTTTTAAGTTGCCCTTTTGCTACCTTTAAATATCACAAGAATGGAAAAAGCAAACATCCAGTGTGCTCAACACTATTACGAAGCCAATAGATAAACAGCACTCTCTCACATAAGAGAAAAAAACACAACTAAATTCCAGTGCAGAGGGGAGGAGAAAGGGGGATGGTAAGCACTCATCTAACGTGTACAACCTAAGGGTCTACAGCACATCCCCGCGTGAACACCTTGAATATGATTTGGACTTCAACAAACTCAAGCAATGTAACCTAATCACATGTACCCTCATACTAATCTGAAATACAATAAATAAAAAAATTACATACATGAAAGAGTATATGACCTACATTCTCTTTTTATTTTAATTATTTACATAATATTAAGATGACAATCACCACAAATCCTTCTAATAATTTCACTCTGTTTACAATCACAATTTTGTACACTATTAAAAATACTAATTTCTTCCATGTTTTAACAACAGTAATAATGATTTTCATAAACACACACGCTCACAGGCACACAAATGTATGTTTTATTGAAAGTTAAGGTAAATGTGGCATAGAGAAATTAATTCATTTGCCTTTATTATAAAGGATGACTGTAATAGGGCGACTGAGAATGGGATATGGCTACTTAATTCCAAAGCCTGAGTTTTCTTTTTTACCATTCTCACTGATAAGGAGTCTCCTGCCTGCTTCCATCCTCTATAAAAGTTTGGCACGCTATTTTTTTAGCTTTGTTTGGTTGGGTAAAACCTCAGACTTTTTGCAGTTTTTTGATATTGGCCGAAGAACAAACAAAGTTTTACATTGCTAATTAATTGGGCTGGAAGGTTGATAGTTACAGACTTTGTACAGGGAATAACTTTAAATTTTGGAGTCCAAGTGTGTAAAATAATCTCTAAACATAATCAAAAATCATTTGAATAAACATAGAAACATAACGGGTGAAGCATGAGACACAGTGCAGGTGGAAATCTGAAAACAGCATCATAGTCAAAGAATGGGTCTGGATTGATTTTAAATCGATATCTTGGAGTAAATCCTCAGCCTTCAGTTTTATCCATAAAAACATTAAAAGTAAAGTTTCCTTTTCCTTTCTTGCTTTCTTTTTCCTTTTTTTTTTTTTTTTTCGAGACAGAGTCTTACTATTTCACCCTCAGTAGAGTGCTATGGTGTCACAGCTCACAATAACCTCAAACTGTTGGGCTTAAATGATTCTCTTGCCTCAGCCTCCCAAGGAGCTGAGACTACAGGCACCCACCACAACACTTGGTTATTTTTTGGTTGTAGTTGTCATTGTTGTTTGGCCCAGGCTGGGTTTGAACCCACCAGCTCTGGTGTATGTGGCTGGTGCCCCAGCTGCTGAGCTACAGGCACCAAGCCTAAAAAGTAAAGTTTCTTAATAAAAAATCTTTGTCACAAGAAAGGAAAAACGAAACCACTTTTTACAAATACTATTATTATACATAAGTCCACAATCTCCTACTCCATTATTATCAGCCAAAAACACTATAGTGTATATGATAGAACCTCAGTTAATCCACATATCTGATAAAAGACACTGGGGGAGGAGGCTCTGTGCTTAAACAGGCAAGGAAGAATGCTTGGCCCTCCTGCTCCCCTATCCTGGGGTCCTGTTTGCCTCATGCTCCTTTATAACGCCATGAAAGGACATGTGCCCATATGATATAGAAACTGAATGACAGTGTCATATCACTCCAAATATTAAATAATAACAAAGTTTTCTTTTTCACATTAGATTAAGATGAGTAAAAAAGAAGGTCTCACATTCTTTTTCTGCAACCCTACAGGTTTCTGTGTCTCATCTGGAAACTGCTAAAAAGCAGGTGTGTCCATCATCAGTTCACTTAGATCCATCTCTTGCCCTTTCTTTTTCCTTCTTACTACATGAAATCCATTTCTGAGGCCCTTACTTCTTCCAAGACTCTAAGACGTAGGAAGATCTTCTTGATGGTGGGAGAATGGAGTTGAGGAGAAATCAAAACATTGTGTTTCCTCTGGTGTCCCTGCAGTGGTTGGGTCTTCTCTGTACCCCAGCCTTTTGGACAGCTCCTACCTCCTAGCAGAGAAGCCCTCCCACTTCATGCTTGCAACTCCAGCAGTCATCCCACAGTCTGCTTTTGGGTGCCAGGGACACATTTCTTCTCACTGTCCTCCATGTCTGGGACTTATGTGGCTTTTTGCTGTTGCTAAGCTGTGTGTTGCTTTTCAGCCTATGTTATGAATCCCTCATGTCAAAGTTCCTCTTTAGAAGGTTAAGAGTGGTGTCCATTTTCTTGACTGGTCTTTGAGTTATAAAGCGGGGTACACGAATTAAGAGTTATTTCACATCTAACAAGTCTGTCCATCTAACATGATAAATTTATAAAGAGATCATGGCCGGCTGAGCTGAAAATGAAAACATTTGTGTAAGCATATTGAAATGAGTGGCTGAAATAAAATGGTCCCAGCTCAGATGACCAAATTTACTTAGTTTGGTCCCCAGAAGGCAGAATTAGTACTTTCCTTCATAAAAGAGCCCATTATGAGAGCAAGACAGGAAGGGTGCCGAGATCTTTGTTACCAGATTATAGTTCCCAAAGATAGCATAATGCCAGGATTTTATTCTATTTCCTGCCCTCTGCCAGGGCTTAAAATGACACACCACTTCTGGAACAACATGAGCCATCAAGAGGGAACCAATGTTCTCACACAAAACACATTGACCATCTCATTGATGTGAAATAAAGACACCAGAAATGAGGAAAATGTAAAAAATAATCAACAAACACTCCACTATAATACTGAATGAAAAAATAAGATGATAATTTCTCAATAAACCAAATAGCAGACCGTCTTATAAGATTACCACAGATGACTCTTTCTCTAAATAAAAGAAAACTCTGTCTCAGTCTGAGAACTTCCGAACATTCCAGAAGTTATAGAAGTCTGCTGTTGAACCGCCCCTGTTTAATTTCTTCCTAGGCACTTAGTAAGCTGTTTGTAACTATTCAGTAAATGTCTCTCATGGCCTTTGTTAAAATCAGGGTCACGTAATGGCACACTGAAGTGTGAGGACCAACTTCGCTCTAACATTGTGGGAATCCTCTTGACATTCCTCCTGACATTTTATTTGAGAATCTGCCATGTGTAAGGCATTGTCTTACGTGCTGGAATACTTAGGTTTCCAGAACAATAAAAAAAAAAAAAGACCCATTATCTTAGTAAATAAAGTCATTGTAAACATACATTGTATTATTCAGTTGCCCAATTATTTCTTTTTGTAATTCTTCAATTTGGAAACTTAACTTCCATAGCAGATATATTATATTTCATTCTGTTAAAATGAACATTGTTCCAGCAGTATAAAATTACTTTGCAGTTTGTGTCTGTTTCTTTAGATGGGCAGAATCTATGAAAATGCCAGTGTTGTTTTGAAGGCACAGCATCTTGTAGCTGTTTGACAAAGGCACTAACACTATGACTTAGTATACTTTTGTGTCAGTATTGATTGATTCGGGGTCTAGAGTCTTTCTAGAAAGACTAGATTTTTTTTTCATATTATCCATAGCTTTTACCAAATTAATCATCATTCTTTCTAATAGATAAAGATTCTGAAAGTATCATTCGTCTATTCTATATGATGATTTTCTTGGGGAATGTCCTAGCAAATTTGCAGCCCAGCCCAGTATTTTCCATTACTTCTGTAAAACATATTAGTCAATGTCTCTGCATTCTAATAGGCTAGTCTCAAGGATGCACCTGCAATTCTGCTTCTCTTAATTGAGTACGTGAACCATATGTGTGTGTTTCCAAACCTGCATATGTCTGTTGTGCTTTAAGAATAATTACAAAATGTAATTAAACACATGAATGAAAAATATATATGGAGACACATCATTTCAAAGAGAACTAATTTGAATGCCCTGAAAAAATTTCATAAAGATAAATTGCTAAACATTTTTCTTTGGAATAAGACATACTGAAGATAAGAGTATTTTGCAGGGGAGGTTTTGATGATTAAAATATCTATAAAGATTGTGTACTCATATGTCTTGATGAGCATTCCAACTTGTAATTAAAACTTGTAATTTTAAAAGTGTTTTAAAGTTGCTGATCACCAGACTTATGCTCTGCAGAGGAAATTATATATATATATTTTTTTTTTGGGGGGGGGTTATTTTTTTCTTTCTTCTCTCTCTATATTTTCATATACATATATTTATATAAAGATGTATTTGCAAATTTTTAATTGAATTAAATATTTAGGATTTACTTACTTGAGCTTTTTTTTAAGCTCTCTAGCTAAACGTATTTTTCTCCTTATTTTCCACAGAATTGCATACTTTTTCAGAGTATGGTTTTTTTTTCGCATTTAAATCTAGTATCTTGCCTACAGTGACCATTTAATAAATGTTTGTTGAATGAATAGGTGAGAAATTTCAACCTATGTCTTAGAAACTGGGTCACTATCCTTTTTAGAGAGAGACAAAGTTCATAGTTTAGCAAACTAACTTAGCATCATTTGTGTAAACTTGAAGTTTGTAGATTTGTATGTAATTAATTGTCTTTAATTCCTTTTTTCTCCTCTGTTACTCTCTTTTGGCTGTATATCCTCATCTTTGTCCTAAATTGAAAGTTAAACTGGAAATGCAGCTTTTGAAGTTAAACCTTGATAAGCACAGTAATATTAGTAATGCAAAAATATACTTATGTAAGATGTTCTTACACTGAATACAAGTGTGATTTTTACCAGTCCCGACACTTGCCATCACCTCTCAAGGAATCAGCAAATTCTCTTTCTAAAAAGTCTTGATCTCTGAAAAATTTTCCACATGCCAGTTCACTTAAAAAGAAATGAAAGCCTTGGAAAGCAAGTGTGTGAATGAATACAGCATACTAATCACAGTGTACTTCCTGGCACTTTTCCTGTGGCCACCCAAGGGAAAATATGTCTGCCGCTCCACAGTAAGCATAAAATTTCATTTTGACAAAACACCAGTGTAATTGACATGTAATACTAATCAGATGAGTACAACACAAGGGCATCGTTTCCTCTGTGAGTACGAGTGCTATGCTTCAGTGGTTATCTCAGCACGCATGAGGCTCCCCTCTTTACATGCACATAGGTGTTTAAGTTATGCATTTTGAAAACCACGTGAGGCACCCTACCCATATGTGATTAAATAATTGAAGCGACTGCCGTGGGAGTTGCTGGTGACCACATCTGTACATTTCTCCAGGCTGCAGTCAACACCAGATGTTCTCCCATATGATGGTTTATGGTGCCACAAGGTGTTTCTGACAATCCTTGTAGGGATGCAGGTCCCATGTTAAGTTTACTTGCAGCATAATAGTGAGAATTAAGAGGTGGCAGCATGGTGACCAAAGAGACAGTCAGCAGAAGAGCTCCACTGAAACTCGCTGAATTGACAGACACATGGGAAGTGGCCGTGCACCTTTCCCTTTACATCCATAGATGTTGCTAGACCTAAAAAAATCCTCTAATCTCATAGTAGTCTAAAAATTCCTTGTAATTCAACTGTCCATTGCATTAGCTAATGGTGAATATCCTGAGAGTTTTGCTTAAGCATATTAGTTATTTTCCTTTGGCGATTTTGATTTTATAATGAATATTTTATTCAATATAATTTTATAATGAATATTATATATTCGTTATATAATTATTCAATATAATTTTATAATGAATATTTTATTCAATAAAGAAAGTCACTATACTTGTCACTCGGTTCAGCCCCCTGGCAATTGAAGCAACACCAAAAATATTTTACTAATATCTGATCATGCTGAAAAGCTTCTGCACAGCTAAGGGCAATGTAAGTAAAGTAGACAGACAGCCTTCGAAGTGGGAGATTTTTGCACGTAATGATGCCAGCAAAGGTCTGATAACTATTAATAGAATCTACAGAGAACTCAAATTAATCAATAAGAAAAGAACAAACTACCCCATTTCTTTGTGGGCAAGAGACTGGATAGAAACTTCTCTGAAGACAACAGGAGAATGGCCAACAAATACATGAAAAAAATGCACATCATCTTTAATCATCAGAGAAATAAACCACTTTGAGATAGCACCTAACTCCAATAAGATTAACCCTCATCCCCAAATCCCAAAACTGAAGATGTTGGCGTGGATGTGGAGAGAAAGGACATGTCTACACTGCTGGTGGGACTGCAAACTAATATAGATGTTTAGGAAAGAAGTATGGAGAATTCTCAAGTTGACTTACTGGTTGATCCTACAATTCCATTGTTAGGTATCTACCCAGAAGAACAAAAATCATTTTTACCACAGACACATTTACACCAGAATGTTTATTGCAGCCTAATTCATAATTGCCAAGTTGTGGAAGCAACCCAAATGCCCATCAACCCATGAATGGATTAACAAACTGTGGTATATTATACCATGGAATAATATGCAACCATAAAAAAGATGGAGACCTTACATCTTTTATGTTTACCTGGATGGAGCTGGAACATATTCTTCTTAGTAAAGTATCTCAAGAATTAGGGGAAAAGGTATCCAATGTACTCTATACTATTATGAAACCAACCTACAATCACGTACACATTCATAGGAATGATAAAACACAAATACAGTCCAGAAAGAAGGAGGAGAGAGGAGGGCCAGGAAAGGGGAAGGCGGAGGGTGAGTGGAGGGAGGGTATTTGGTGGGATATGACCTACTGTGCACAATGCCAGGGTACATTTCAAAACAACCAAGAGTATATTATAAACGTTTTACCATAAAAAGTAAGTGAGCTGATGGCTACGTTAATCAGTTTTGATTTAAGCATTCCACATTGTATATCAAATCATCACATTGTACTCCATAAACGTATACAGTTTTGATTTAATAAAAATTAAATTAAAAAATGGTAAAGGATACACACACATACCCACCCACACATATGCACGTGTGTATATATATTTATATGGACTATAATTTTCATAGGATTTCTATGAAAATACATAAAATAATATTAGACAGTTTATTGCAAAAAATGACTGTTTTGCAAAATCTTCTAATTCATGTGAGTGAATACAGTTAATTCTGAAGTTAATCAGACCCTTGTGTGTTTCTCCAAGAGCTGCATTTGGTCCATTGTGTATGCCACTCATTCCCTTTATTTATGTTATAAATTACCCCACTTTATTATGTCTACTCCCATACCATTTCCATTATAGTCTATTATTTTAATATAATACATTAAAATGGAATTAGCTATTAAATTACTACACCATTATTCATAGAACCTAAAGTGTTTGACCTCAATCTTTAGAAGCAGGGGGATTTGTAATTGACTAAGCCCCTATCTACATACTGTGATATATGGACTCCTTTAATTGTGCATAATATTTTCTTGGTGTTGAGGTGGTTGGAAATTCTGCTTTAATTCTATTCATTTCTCATGAGGGAGACTAATGTATATTTGGGAGATCATTGGAGTTCTTTTTTAGATTTATGAATTGTAAGAGGTACACAGCATAGTGTCCCTACACGGCATTTAAATTCAAGTTATCGCCAAAGTGTTTTCTTAATTTGTTACATTATGTAACTATTTGTAGTTCCTACCCATATTTACCAAAAAGGAATCTGTTCATTATTCTCAAGTTAGTTCATAAATACATATATATTGGCAGCTCCTTTGAGCCTGGACTATGGTTTTTGGGTCACTGCCTTTGTTGTACAGTCAGCCAATCAAATAAGTGCCCAGAACAGTGCCTGGCGTATATTAGGGATATCTGTTCCTGGGGCTGCTGCAATACAGTGTCACCAACTGGGTGACTCATAACAGAAGAACCACATTCCCTTGGGGACATGTTAAGGAATTCTTACCTTGCCTCTTCTTAGCTTCTGGTTGTTTGCTGACAACCTGTTGTGTTTTTTGGCTTTCAGATGCATAACCTCAATCCCTGCGTTCATCATCTCATGACTTCCTCCCTGCGTATCTCTGTGTCTCTTGGTAAAGAACACCAGTAATATTGATCAGGGGACACCTACTTTCATATGCTCTCAAACCAATAAATTATGTGTGGAATGGCTATATTCCAAATAAGGTACCACGTTCTGAGGTACTGTGTGTTAGGACTTCAACACATCTTTTTTGGGACACACAATTCGACCCCTAACCATAGGTAATTAACAAATATTTGTGGAATAATTAACAGGAGAGAATTTTTCTAGTGTTCCTTATGCGTTTCTACTAAGTTTACAAAAGGAGTATCGACCCAGGTAAATGAATGGGGAAAGGACATTATCAGAAAATAATTTACGAAGTTCAAGTCATTAAAAAAGGAGAAAAAACTACAGGAAAATGTTCATCCTCACTAGTAGGAAAAAAAAGTACATCTATTTCCTTATAGAGAGGGCCAGAAATTTTACCCGACAACATGGAGTATATAAATCATCCCATTCTTATATTTGCTTTGCCACTTGAAGCCTTTTTCAGTGGCAATTCGATTTTCACTTTCTTAAGTTTGTTCTGACTTCTCCCCATAGACTAATAATCCCTTATTATAGTGTTTTATGAATACTATATAAAACAATGTGATTCTCTTTGATTAAAAACTTTCTATAATTGTGGTTTTACATTTATTTGTGTATTTGATTATTACTTCAATTGGTGGACCACAAGCTCCAAGAAGAGTGTGTCTATTTTTATTCTTCGTATTTACAATGCTTAGCACAGCTCTTGATGGTAACCACTCGAGAATTATTTGTTGATTGACCAGCAGACTGAATGAATAAGTGAATTGGTGAGATAGACTGAAGTTAAGCATTTCTGTAGCTGTAGAAAATATTTTTTATCATGTTTCTTCGAAACTGTTATATGTTTATGTATGTTACAAAAATATAAAAAATATGTAATATTATATTATAAGGGCAGTGTTTGTCTGCTTGCATGGACTGTTTTCAAGTACTTTAGAAGCAGTCAGTTGCATACAAATATTTAGTATGCTAATTATAATTAGTAATTATGTACTTATTATACAAACTCTTTTTCTTGGAATCATTTTAAGTAATCCCAATTTAAATTGCTATATGCACTTGAAAATTATAACGCTAAATTCTGCATACATATTTTACATTAGTTTTAAATTTACATTACCTTGTCTTTCCACATTCATTCCAAGATAGTGCTTCCTATATACACATAAACACAGGCACACACACACACACACATACACACACACACACACACACACATCAGGGACAAAGTAGCATTAATTATTCTTTTTCAATTCCAAGTATATTATATTCTTCTTAGGATTTATTAGAATCACCTTCCTAATCTATGCTGTTAAAAATGTATTAAGTTGTTCTAATATTTTAGAGAATATCTAATTATTTAATTATCTCCATTATGTGAATTAAGCTTTGGCGAATTCCCTTCCCAACATCCTCATGTTTTTCCTTAGGGACAAGCCTCATTTGAATGTACAGAAAGTTCATACACTCACATGCGCACACACATCATAATGATAAAATGTTACAAAGCAATTTTAATTAGAACTATTGAGGATATGTTGCTGTATTTTCAAATCATCTTCCTCTGAGAATGATGTAAAACATTGATGTGTGTACTCCAGGGGGAAAAACAGTAAATGTTAGCTTTCAGTCATTTTCCTAAGACCACAGGAGTTCATTTCCAGTCCTGAGCTGGGCTCTTGCGGGAATAGAAACACCACATTCTTGGCTTGACATTGGTGCCGTTTCCAAATGTTACCATGGTGATCACCTATACAGCATCCCTAACCCTTCTCATAACAGCTCAGTTTGAGATTCAAGTTTCACATTTCTATGATATGGGAGGGTAATTATTTCATCACTCGAGGGAAGAAAATTTAGGAAGTAAATAGCTCTTCATGAAATCGTAAGAGATTTAGCCAGGCCACAGAAATGCCAAATATTAAAGTGGTGATACTCAAAAGCATAAAACGTGACTGGTATTTTTTTTTTTCTTTTTCTTTTTCTTTTTCTTTTTTTTTTTTGCAGCTTTTGGCCAGGGCTGGGTTTGAACCCGCCACCTCCGGTATATGGGGCCGGCACCCTACTCCTTTGAGCCACAGGTGACGCCCATGACTGGTAATTTTTTAAAAATTCAACTTTTGTGTGTTGTGACTATAAATATTTTTCTTTAATGAAAAGATTTTGCATAAAGTGCAGATATGTCAGTAATTCACAATTTCACATAAATGCATACAAGTGTTTGTGTATGTATTTGAATAGAGGTGTCCATATAAAGAGAGATTTTGTGAACTGATCTGGCTTGGGGGGAGGTGGTGTGATAATTGGCAAAGCATACTTTTTTTCTATGCATCTAAATATATGAATTTCATTGTAAAAAAAGAGATGTATAGATGATCATTTTATAAGGAATTATTGTTTCCATTATTTATTGTCAATGTTTAAGGATTATGCAGTTAGAAGTAAACTTCAGTGTGCAATATTTTCAAAGTACATTTGATTTTATGAAATGTCATGGAATAGTTATGAATTAAAAATATTTGCATTGTACTTGGAATATAAAAATGAGTGGCAGTTTATTTTGTACTGTCCAGCTATGGCATTTTACCCACAGTAAGAAGAGTGTTATTTATGATGTAGCTTAACTGTCCAACCACAGCTCTCTTGGAAAGGGTTTTGAAGTCTTACAATCTTTCTAGGCCAAAAATATTGGGCTGACCTATACTGCATATTATTTAGGTGAGGCCCACCGTAAGACAAAGATTTCTAACTACCCTGTGCTCTTTAATAAGATTTTCCTTTTCTTTATTTTTCTGTGTTGCTTTTATTAAAGGGCCTATAAATATTTTAAGAGAGAATTAAAGACACATGAAGTGAAAATAATCTTTTCTGTGATGGAGGATGTACAGTTCAGTAGTTTAGTTTGTCCTATTTGAAATCTCATAGATATATAGCAGAGAGGAATTAATTCAATCATTATGATTTTTGTACAGTCTGTTTTAAGCCCAGGTCCCTCTCCTTGGTCTTTATTACTTCCTCTCACAGCAGTTATCTGTAATGGGGACAGGATTTTTTTTTCCTTTCAATTTAGTGAAAGGAAAATTAATCAGAATTGATTGTTGGAAGGCTCATGGATTGAATGATTAATTAATGAAAAACTATTCATTCATGAAGCTGTGGAGAGGGGGATTGGGAAGGTTAAGTGGTTCAGAGTGACTGGAGTCTTTGGTGCTGCTTTGCTTGTTATTAATATATTATATATTTATATATATTATATATATAATCCACATCTCATGTGATTTATTTAAGCTTGCACAGCTCTCAGAAAATAAAGACTGGGAGGTGGGAAGGCCCCAAACTGCTTTGCCTTTCTAAAGATATCATATAAATTATGGCAACTTTCAATGGATATTAGATTTTTTTTTAAGCTAGATGCAATATTTTAATAAAAATAGACTTCCCTTCACGTTTGGAAACCATTGAGAAGGATCATAGTCAAGCAAAGAATAGTCAACAACTGAAAACAGACATCTCCTAAAGAACTGACATTTAAAATTTTCCTCATCTTTTGTCTCCACCTGCAATTTCTCATAGGCCTGCAATTTCTCACTGAACCTATCTGTATGTCATTGTCATTAAGTTCTTTCCCCCATCCTGACCCTGGCTGCCACTTCCAGGGCGCACTGAAGGGACACTCAAAATTCCAATTCTTTTTAAGCTAAGTAATTTAGGCATCTTCTATTCAAAATGTTGCATATTTAAGTGTATGTGTGTATGATAGAGTTTGCCTTTAATAACAGAAAAGGCCCATGAAGTTACGTATTTCCAAACAAAAACTGTTCTTCCATGAACACAATTTCCCCTTTCTCAGATCGAACTGCAGCCAGCATTGGAAATGGTGTCTCCCTGTTCATTCTGCATTTGGCATCTATGCATTTTGGTTAAAAACATTTGTTGCCACTTACCTGCAATGACTCCTCAAACATACATGCACGATGCTGTGAATATTGGAAATATAAACGGATGAGATTTACAATATATGAATAACCAGGTCCTGAACATCCCAGCCCCCTGCTTAAGTTCATTTCAAGATGCCGTAGTAAACTAAATTTTGCTACAGCATCAAATCATCCCAGTGGTTTAACACAGCAAAACTTATTTCTCAGGAAGGTAGCAGTACTCATCCTTTTTAGCATCAAAAACAGGAAGATATTTTTTCCTCAGACTGGGGTTGAAGAGATGGTTCGGGATGATTCAAGCACATTACATTTATTATGTACTTTATTTATATTATTATTACATCATAATAAATAATGAAATAATTATATGACTCACCATAATGCAGAATTGGTGGGAGTCCCAAGCTTGCTTTCTTGCACCTCAATGCTCCCACTGCAGGTGATGGGGACAGGGACACCCCAAGTGTGTTTCCTACATCCAGTGTACCTGTTAATCTCATTTTGATTGCTGTCACTGCAGAAAACCCTGCTTCACAAAGACAGAATGTTGAAATGGAAGCAGGCTTTTTAGTGCTTTGGTGGCAACCTCAGGACATTCCATATTGACTACCGTGCAGAAGGTATGGAGATTTGAAGTTGTCACAAGTGGACTTTTAAAGCTATTGTCATCTGTGGTCTCAAGCAGCTGATCCTCTTCTGCTGGCCTAATCACTAAGGAGTCACAGATCCATCCTTTCCCAGTTTGAGGGTCTTTCATGGCTGGGAAGTGATGCTCAACCGTTTTTTTTTTTTTTTAGACAAGAGATGATTGTATCATGGGAGTTTTTAAATTCTAGAATATTATGGAGGTATCTATGTTTTAGTTACATAGTTTGCATTTGTACTCTTTAAGTCAAAGATAAAAGTACGCTCTTCACCCAGAAAATGTGCATTGTACTCATTAGAGGGGAATACACCTATCCCCTCTTTACCCCAACAATCTGTTTAATTTTCTCTCTCTCTCTCTCTTTCTCTCTCTCTTTTTCTTTCTTTCTTTCCGACAGAACCTCCAACTCTTGGGCTTACGCGATTCTTTTGCCTTAACCTCTCAAGTAGCCGGGACTATAGGCGCCCACCACAACACCCAGCTATATTTTGTTGCAATTCTCATTGCTGTTTTAACTGGCCAGGGCCAGGTTCATATCTACCACCCTTGGTGTAGGGGGCTGGTGCCCTACCCACTGAGCCACAGGCACCACCCAATCTGTTTAATTTCTAATGAGTTTTTATCTTCATATGTGCTGAGATAGGTAATCACCAGGTGGGAGAAAGAAGGCCCTGGCCCAGTCTGTTGTAAAAATCTCTGCTAATGTTTGAAAATGTCAAAAATCCCAGTGTTCACTCATCACCTCAGTGATTCCAGTTTGGCTTTTAATGCAGCCACTTTATTTACTGACTTGAACGTATTGTCATTGTCCCCTGAAGTGACAGATTGAGTTCATTGAGCAGGTTGAATATGTCACACAAGAAAGCAAATTTTGTTATCTGTTCTGTGTTACTGTAAGTGCTGCCAGTGGTAACTGTTTTTCTAAAAGAAATCTCTGAGTGGCTCTCATAACTTAAAAACTCTGGTCAGTGATCTACCTTTAAGAAGCCACTTTACTTCTGTGTCTGAGAGAAGATGTGTGTGCTCTGCCTTTGTCCTCCCACAGAGCTGCACGAACATCCCAATGAATGGCATGTACTGTAACGTGGTGGATAATTTTAATCACATCCTACAAAATGTAGTTTAGTTCAGGTGACATTTCCAGCATTTCTCTCTAGACGACACAGTGCATAGACTCAGAAGCGATTTCCTTGACTTGAGTAGTAAAACCAGGGCAGCACCTGTGGCTTAGTGAGTATGGTGCTGGCCCCATATACGGAGAGTGGTGGGTTCGAACACAGCCCTGACCAAACTGCAACAAAAAAATAGCCAGGCATTGTGGCAGGTGCCTGTAGTCCCAGCTCCTCAGGAGGCTTAGCCAAGAGAATTGCCTAAGCCCAAGAGCTGGAGGTTGCTGTGAGTTGTGACGTCATGGCACTCTACCAAGGACGACAAAGTGAGACTTTGTCTCTAAAAAAAAAAAAAAAAAAAAAAAGGTAGTGAAAGCAGAAAGCCATCCAGTTTGGCAGCTACTGTATCTGTGCACATACTGAGACAAAGTAACCAGTTCAGTTTTCCTGATATGTAATCATTTCAAGACTTGAAGTATTAATAGTTCTGCAACTGTGGTGCTGGCTGGCAAGAGAAATGCACGTAGTATCCATATACACATCCTCCTGAAAATATCTCAAAAAGCATGCATGGTTGCTTTTTTTTCAACATCAGTAGACTCATCAACCTGGATTCATACCATGGTGGCTCATTAATCCTCTCTGACAATTGTGACTCAGTGTCCTTTGCTATTTCATCAATTCATCTAATTGTGGTACTAGCCAAAAGAGAAACAAGTGCACCTTCGAATTGCATCTTCTAAAAGTTCATGGCAACCATCCTGAGCAGCAGGCAGGATCACCTCCTCACCAATAGTAAAGGGCTTCTTAGATTTAGCAAGGCCGTTAGCCACTACAACTGTTACTCTCCGTGCAGACGAGTTGGATGAAGTGGTGGCCTTCAGTAATGGCTTCTGTTTTTTGTGCTCACATTTTTATTGCTTTTAAAAGCTCCAAAGGCTTGTATTTTTATGCAGGGTGCTTGGTCCACCAGGGCGAAGCAGTTTTGAAGGTTTCATGGCTTTGCTGGATAGCGGTCACCACTTACACAGGCGAACTTGGAGAACGTGAACCACCTGTTACAAGGAACTCATAATGTAAGATGGATTCTTGTATTTTCTTTTCAATGCAGCTTTCTTTTTTCTTTATTTTTTTATTTTTTGCAGTTTTTGGCTGGGGCGGGTTTGAACCTGCCACCTCTGGTATATGGGGCTGGCGCCTTACCCCTTTGAGCCACAGGTGCTGCCCTGCAGCTTTCATTTTTCTGTCAGTCTTAGAGTCATCATCCTGGAATCTTTTCCCCTTCATAAAGAAGCTCTCCAGCAATGCTTGTTTTTTGCTCATTTTTGCTAGGCTAGCTTGTGGGCTTACCGAAACTGTGGCTGAGACAAGCGTGCAATATGGGAAGCAGTATAGAAAATGATGAGCAGGCCACACATGGACCGAAATAGTGTCAGATTCTGATTTAAAGCCTGCTACCAGACACAGCTGTGCAACTCAAGTATGTAAACTCACTTGCTGCTACAACGTCTGCCACCAGATGCAGCTTAATTTTCACTTGCCACTCACTGATAGGACTTTGATCAGAGTCTGTGAGCAATTGATTTATTATGATCTCTGTGAAGTCAAACTAATGATAATCAGTGTTTGTAACTACTCCCCAGTGCTAGCATCACAGCCCCAGCTCCACCTCAGATCATCAGGCATTAGACTCTTGTAAGAAGCTGCAACCTAGTCCTTCACATGCACAGTTGGCAGTGGGGTTCCTATTCCCATGAGAACCTATTCCCTGTGCCAGCAGTAGGGAGCAGCTATCAATACAGACGAGAATTCCCTGGCTTGCCAGCCACTCATCTCCTGCTGTGCAGCCTTGTTCCTCATAGGCCACAGACCTGAACTGGTCCACAGCCTGGGGGTTGGGGACTATACCACCAAGTCAGAGCCCTATGGGGTCTGCGTGACATTTGGAACAACTATCCCACATGAGTAGGTCTCCTGGCTAAGTAGACTTGTGGCTTCATGATCCTGTTCTAGGAATGTTGCTGTAGGTGAGGAGAGAGAGAGTGAGAGACTAGAAAGAGGCTTTGTATTGGTTCAACGTGAATGCACCAAGTGTCAATTTCACTAACATTTCCTTGTGTAAAAACTCTACTCTCAGGTTCTGCACGATGCCAAAGGGCTGGGCCCCAGGAAAGAAATGAAAACTGAGAGGAAGTCCTGGATGAGTATCTGGAAAACAGGAGGACAATGTATAAGGAAATGGAAGGATCCTAAGCCACAAAAGGCTTTTATTCACTTGTAAGTTGTTGCCGGAGATTGTGCTGTGATGTGCTTGTGTAAAGTGCAGCTTATAAAACTGAAGAAAGAGCTCGGGGAAGGGAAAGCAGCAAGTGTGTACTTAACACCGGACAGCTTGAAAATGAAAAAAGAGGAGAAATACAGTGGTTATTTAAAGGAAGGACACTAAAACTCCACACTCTGAAATTTAAGAAAAAGTCCTCCAAATAACATAGTGTCTACCAAATATTGCATCATGAGAAGAGGAACAGAACCATTCAGTTAGTGGGAATTAGTGACTACTATACGTATCCCATCTCACGGGAAGAAGGATTTTCTAAAGTAAACCCTTGGTTTCCCTTTGTGCTAATAGCTCTACAAACTATCCTAATTAATTGCCCCCAAACTGTTAATAACCATGTCATCATAAACCATCATGTAAATGAGCTTTAAAAAGTAAAATCTGAAGTGCAATCTTGTCATTCATTTATCTGAACTAATTATAACGTAGGAATAATTCTCACAGCAGGTGAAAACCAAGAAAAAAACACGCCTTTGTGGGAAAGCAAAACATTTTAGAGTTTGACACAGAAATTTTAGAATAAACAAAGAGCTTTCTTTTTTGCAAAGTAGAGTATTTCAAGTTTTTTATTTTTCCTACAATCACACTTTTAATGAACTGTTTTCTTTAAAATGTCAGAGATGATTGTGCTGGTCATATTTTAATGCTGATAAAATATATCCTATTCTCATATTTTTATGAAGAGATTATTTCCAGGATTGATAAGGAAAAGTCATTACACTTGAGAATCAATGGGTATTCACAAATTGGTTGTTTTGCTTTGGTATCAATATCAGGTATAGCTATAATGTACATTTCCTAGTAAAGCAGCCTCTTGTAGAATGGTCAAAAGAATTTCACATCCCGACTCATACTTTTAGTGGTGCGAGTTTAAATTTGCTACTTATCCCATAAAGTTACAGAGTGCAGAGTTGGTGTGGGAAGCTAATATGGTAATATAGGCCCGCCTCAGTCCTATTTATCATAGCAATTACTTTTTATTGTCTGTGGTATATTTTTATTATCTACGGTATATTTTCTCTTATTTTTTCACTTTTGTAATTTTGGTTATTCCCATTTCCTAGAGTTTTATTACCTTTGCTGCTGATGGAAAATCTTGCTTTATAAACTGATTTACCTTCTCATGATTTCATTAATGTACACACAGCTATGATTTAATTAAAAAAAAAAAAAAAAGTGTTCCAAAGAGCCTCTAAAGGGTAAATTATTTGGAAACTTTTAAGAATAATGTGAATAAGGGAAAAAAAAAAGAAGAACTCTTGGTGCCAAAAGTATTCATCTAAAGAAATCAGGGTTTAAAAAATTTCATTTCCCATGTGTGAGAAAAATTGCTGAGTAATTATCAATAGAAGACAAGCTACACACTTCGACAATTTAATTATTCATGGAAATATATCTAAAAGAAACTTTATTAAAGTTAGATAGAAAAGAAAGGATTGTTAAGAACTTCATTCTCACTGTTCTGACTTGCGATAAAGGAGTTATCACAAGGAATTCATGAGGAATCTTAAGTCACAGAAAGACATTTACTTTTAATAAGACATCAGCAGAGATATGGAGATGTATATGGTGTGTTTCTATAGAATTCTTCCTTCATTTTGATTTCAATAAATAAAAATATTGGGAAAAGGCATAAGTTCACTAATAGCTTTATTCAACACAACCTCATTTTCCATAAAATTTTAACAGGTTCTAACGAAAAATTATCCAAAATTTATAAATAAATAAAAATAAGATGGACTGGCTTTTACAGACTCAAGAATTATTTAATTTTATGGGAGAATGCACCTGTATTCACTTAACTATTGGCAACTTAATCACTTTTACTACTTCTCATTTACATGTTATTATGACTTGTGTGTTTCTGGCTGGTAGAAAAGATAACCCCAAATGTTTTATGCCTCTATAGCATACTGAAGTAGTTTCAGGCTGCCGTCTATGGATGTTAACAAATTCATTTCAGCACTCCTGTGATTGACTGATGATATACATCTGTTTCTCAAAATCTCCTCTGAGCTAGGCTTACCCTCCTACAGGTTTCCTCATTAATCAATAAAATTGTTAATGGTCTTTATTTTACATATATATGAAAATCATATTTTGAATTTTTTGACACTTATACTTTAACCCTTCAATTATGAACTCATTTTTTACCTGAGGTTGAATGAGTGTTTTAAAAATCTAACTCTCCCAGTGGAGGAGGGAACACTGTTTTTCCATAGTTGAGTGATACAATTCTATGTTATTAATCAGTTTTTTAGCTGATTGCAGTATTATTGTACACATATAGTAAATTCTTCAGCACTTTCGATAAAAATGCCCAATGTGGAAGTAGTATCAAAATTTTTCCTAAGAGCATCTCCACATTTTAGCATTTTAGGAGATAAGGATTGTCACTAAAGAGCCCAGTAAAACTACTTTATTTGCTTTGTAAGAGTAAGATGGCACAATACACAGTTGATCATTTATTGCTTAGGTTAAGTGCTATATATTTTAAACATTATTTTAATAAGTAGAACCTAGAGTACAGATTATAAAGATTTTATGCTTAGGCTTGCATTGCTAGTGCACACAATTTAGGAAAATGATATAGGAAGATGGATGACTTAAAGTTGAATAGATTTTATTTTATATTTTTTCTGTGCTTTTTTATTGTATTCTTCCTTTTTTCCCCTTTTATGGATCAGTTTGGGTCCAATTAAGAAAGAAACTGGTAGTTTCTGGAGAATTCAATTACAAAGGGATCATTTGTAGTGGTGTGAGCATGGTGTGAGGCAAACCCCAAAGGAAAGTGCAACCTGCAATGGCAAGTCACTGCTACCTAGTGGAAAGGCTCCCGGTGGGTGCTGTGACCTTGAGTTAAGGGAGGTGACCCCGCAAAGAGAGAACTATGAGAAAGAATATTGTGACTTCACTTTCCTTCTTTCTCCGTCTCCTATGGGTGTTCCCAATTGGCAAAGTCAACCCAGAGACCAGAATATACATTCGTGCAATCTCTGTTCGTCAGCCTACTCTGTCACACAACAGGGTAAGAGCTAACAGAGAATGGACCTACAAGAAAATATGGGAGATGACTCACACATCTGGTAAAGTTTCAACAGGCCTGGTATTTCCCAGAATATATTATAGTATAGGAAAAGCCAGGACTAGACGTCTTTTCTGGCTGCTACTAGCAATTTGAACAATTCATACGTTTGTGCCAAGGGAGGATTTAGTATTGAATGATAACATGGTCTATCTGGGTAGGAAATCAGGTCTGTAGTTCTGTAGTCAGTGAAGTGAGAGAAGCGGCAGGTCGAGTCTGTGAGTGTGGCTTTTAGCTGAATTCTGGAAACAAGTAACTCGATGGCAGTGGGATAGTCTAACTTTCTGGTTCTATTTTTTTTTTTTTTCCATGTGTAATAATAGAGTTATAATAGAACAAATGTTTTATCTTCATATAATTTTTACTGGGGAAATAAAAAGTGGAAAGAACTTTTTTATTGTTTTTACATTGCCTTCCTTCTAAGTATTCTTTCTCAAAAGAGCTACTAAAATGGCATCTTTTGTGTCCTTATATTATTATTTATCAATGAATTCTCCCTGAAGGAGGCAATCAACACCAGATTGTTGGGGTCACTTTAATCAGAGCTATAATGGTTTATTCCACCCTATGAAGTTCATTCTTAGTCTACATATAATGAGGAAGCGAGAAGTGGTAAAACAGTCAGCTGCAAAAATTAGCATTTATATCCAAAGGGGGGGGGAAATCTTTATTTTAATTAGATATTCTTCTCACGTATAAAGGAAAAGGTAACTTAGCGTCTTCATTACAAAAGAAGCAACTTAAGGTTAAGTAATTTGAAAGTGTACTAGTTGACCCAAAATCAGAAAGAAAGGATTAGTATTTAACCTAAGGTTGTGTGTGTTTCCAGATTTGGGGCCTGGGAGGCACTTCCTGAGGTTCACTGCTAAGGTTGATACGGGCAGCCTGACTGTCTCCGTGAAGCGTGTGCTTGGTTTACTCACCAGCTCACAAGCCTCTGCTGATTACTGGCAACTTGAAATTGTCTTGAAAGAGAATGAGGGCTCTTGATTAATCCCCATGCACAGTATCAACATATTATTGATTCATCATTATCACATCATGTTTCACTTCCTGGCTACAGGGATGGGTTGAAAGCAGATGTGACCTCTTCAAAACAGATCCAACTCAGTGATCGTCTAAGTTGGATAACTCATGTTCTTTTTTGGTGTTAAATGAAAGAAAAAAAACTTCGACAAGTTTAAATTTTAACTGAGTTTATGTGAGCAAAGAAAAACAAAACAAATCATATTTGTGGATCAGGCAGCCCTTCAAACCGGAGCAGGTTGGGAGGACTCCAGCCAATAACTTGATCTGACACCATTTATGAGAAATGGAAGTGCAGTATAGAGACATCTTAATTGGTAATAGGTTAATTAGTAAATCAGATTCAGTGCCTCTGGTAATTAGATTCAGCTACTGTAGCTAAACTCCCTGTCAGTCCGGTTTATTATGCTTAGTGTAGGAACTTCGTCTAGATCAGTGGAACTTCTACGAATTTTATTTAACAAATTTCCTCCTCTCTAAGCATTAGAGTGATGAAATTTAGGGCATGTGTACAACTCTCAGTTATGGTCATACTGGATTACTGGTCTCAGCATGTCATTCATAAATTATGATGTCTTCATAATGACATTTAGTTGAGTTCTTGTCCTTCTAGCTGAAGATGGACCACTTAGTGTTCCAGTGGCTGCACATAGAGATTTAAGACTTTTTGAGAGAATAAATTGAAACCAAGGAAATTGCTATTATGACTTTTACAAGGATGACACTAAAATTTGGAATATATTCCTTAGCTTGGGACCTCATGAACCAAAGAATGAACCAGATGAGGAATCTATCCATTTTAACCAGCCAGCTGGCTCATTACTTGTTTGTAACTAGGTCTCTACAATATCCAAAGTATTTATTTATGTGAAACAAAAGTATTACTTGCACAAACTCTTCCCTGTTGAGCCAATAAGTAACCCAGCACCTCATAACCAGATTAAATTAAAGTAGGGAGTGAGTCCAAAAATCTAGTTACAGCATTATCCTGCAAAGCAAAAAAGGTAGACATAAGCAAGGAAAAACTAAGAAGGGTAAAAGTTGTATTATGATGAGGAATCTTGTCTGAATGCCTTGAGAAAAAGCTGTCCACATCCAAGATTTTATCTACTTCTAGGGGAAAAAAAAATTTATCCTGTCCAGTTTTACCTTAAAGTGCCCAATAGATATATGATTGCAAGAGTCTGGAAGGGCTCTTCTATCTATGTTATAAAATGTGGACCCCAAATGTAAGACCCTGAAGCTTTACTGCAGTGATGTGTGGTGAGAGGAACTTAGTATGGTCTTTTCCAGTGGGGTTCAAGAGCATTCCTTCTTAGATATCATTTCCAGAAGACTCAGTCTGGTACTAGATCAGGAAGGGATGGTTATTATCAGGTGGTGAATCACGAAAAGCTTCCTTCATCTGGTGAAAATACAACATATTGAAACCCTACATTATTTTGAATAACCTTTCAACTACTATTATAACATTAGCCTTCCTTCCTTCCAGCCTTGATTCTATATAACCAAAGAACACAGGCTAGTAGAAGAACACATTTATATCCCATTGAAGGTGACAACTGAATAAAATTTTTCTATAAATTTCCAAATGGTTCATTATACAATAGAAATGTACTACCTGAAGTTTTGATTATTCTCTTAGGATTAAGGTTTTATTAAATCAAACATTATCCAAAAACCATTTTAGTGATTTTAGAATAGTCCCCTCATCAGTACTTGTTTATAATTTGGGTAATTTTGCCATTCCATGATAAGTTGTGAAGGGGCAAGGTTCTGACCAATGAAAGCTCAAGGAGGACCAGGCGGCCATCTGTGCCTTCTGTGTGTCCATACTTAATATCAAAACTACAGCTTTTCAAACAGTGCTAATTTTGCTTTTCCAAATCTGGTATAGTGCCCTATTAATAAATCATCGTAAGAGAATTCATTTGGATAGATCTTAAGGAGCTAATTTAAATACCTCATCTTAACACTTTCAAAACCAAACACAAGAAAAAAGCAAGAAAACCACTAATGAAAATTTATGTAAAAATCCTCAACAAAATACTAGCAAACTTCATTATAGCAAACAACACGTTATAAAGATATTCACCATGAAATAGTGGGATTCATTCCAAGGATGCAAGGAAGAGTCAACAAAGGTAAATCAATAAATGCCACACATTACATTAATAGAACGAAGGCCAACAGCCCATATAGTCATTCCAATAGACGCAGAAAAGGCATTTGATAAAATTAAATCTCCCCTGATAAAAACTTCGAAAAAAGTTGGGCATAGAAATAACATACTTCAACTCAACAAAAGCCATATATGGCAAATTCAAAGCTAGTATCACACTGAAAGGGGTAAAACTGAAAGCGATTTCTCTAAGAATTGGAACAAGGATGTCCTCTTTCACCACTGTTATTCAACATGGTACTAGAAGGCCCAGACAGAGCAATTAGAAAAGAGAAATAGACAAAAAGCATCCAAATTGGAAAGAAAGAAGTCAAGTTATCTTTGTTTGCAGACAATATGATCTTGTATTTAGAAAAATCTCAATAAGCCACCAACAAACTGATAAAGTTAGTAAAATGGCAGGATAAAAAAATAACAAAAATTAGTGGCATCTTTACAGGCCAATAGTAGAAAATTTGAAAAAGACACCAACAAAACAATCTCATTTATAACAACTAAAAATAATATCAAATGCCTAGGAATAAACTCAACCAAACAAGGGGAAGTTCTCTACAATGAAACTATAAAGCATTGATTAAAAAATTAAACAGGACACACAAAAAAATGAACGTTGTCCCATGTTCAGGTATTGGACGAATCAATAATGGTAAAATGATCTTACTACCCAAAGCAACCTACAGATTTTAAGCCATCCCCACCAAAATATCAATGGTATTCTTCACGGAAACGTAAAAAATAATTCTAAAATTTATTGGAATCACAAAATACCCAGAATCACCAAAGCTAACCTGAACATAAAGAACAAAACTAGAGGAATCACATTACCAGACTGCAAATAGTTATAGAAACCAAAACAGCATGGGGCTGGCACAAAAACAGACTATATGCCAATGGAAAGGATAGAGAACCCAGAAATAAATCCATGAATTTACAGTGTATTCATTTTTGACAAAAGTGTCACCAGATGGTCAAGGGGGATATGCCGTGGTCCTGCCCCCTTTAAGACCTGCGTAACCTGCGGAGATCACTGGGAAAAATGAAATTAAAAGCAGCAAAAGATAAAGGGACGGGCACACAGAATAGAGTTTTAAAAGGGAGCACAGGGGATCTCTGCTACTTCAGAAAGTGGCCCTGCATGCTTGTTCCACCCAGCTTTTATTGAAAGCTATTTTCTTATTTAACAGAGGGATAGGTTGAGGAAGGGAACAAAACGTCAGCAGGTCCCTGAGTAAGCCTGTTAGTTCTTATTCTATCCATCATCATTAACTTTAAGAGTCTGGGCAGCCTTGAGAAATCCAGAACCTGAGCCTTGTGTGGGGGCAGCCTGCTGTCTGTGGTCAGGCACATGGATCCCTTGGGGGAGGTTAGACCCCTCTAGTTTCTCTGTGGAGCAGAAGTGGTGGTGTTAGTCGTCTTCCGAAGAATCAGTAGAGAAGAGGAATTTTTCCCTTATCTTCACCTGAAGGCATTTCCCTCCACAGTTAGGGTACAAGCCCTCCTGACCGTATCTCAGGGCTGGAGCTGTTCCCTTGATCTCAGCCCTGGCCATTATTCAAATCCCCACTGTATCAACCAAAGCACCCGAGACATGGTTGGCATTGCACGAATGTTCTATGAATGCGCTGAGAGAGAGTACACTCTGTATCCAGGGAGTCACTCTCTTCACGCCTTTCCCTACATGTGCCACTCTTTAAAAAGAAAACAAGTATTTATTATATTTATTTGTTAATGTACAGTTAGTCTTATTCACCCAGCTTTACTACTATGAACTTTGTGATTCCTAGCCTCGTTTTCCTCTTTTTTGAAAGGAATGTTACCTGTTTCGCTAACCAAGTATTTAGAGGGAAGAAAGTAGAAAATGAAATTCAGAAAAACATATGTGTGTGGTTTTTAATTTTTTTGAGGTATATATATATATACATATATAAAACCTTTATTTACATTTTATTTTAAGTCACTCCTCTGTACTTTATTTTCCTGCTGTTGATGGTTAGTTGGGATTGAAATACTAATCTTTAATCATTCACCCACAGTCCCAAACCATAACGTGTCTAGCATTTCTAATTAGATTACGCTATAGCTCAAAAACTGAGGATACATTTAAACCAATCTTCAAAGACATTAAAATTCCTGTAATTATTCAATGTTGTTGGCAGCTTTTGATGAATCAAGTCCTAGATTTTAAGAACAGGCCAACTTTTTATGCTAAGAGGGGGATAGTTGATTTTCTTAGAGAACAATCTGAATGCTTTTAGGAGATGACTTGACTGGCCTAAAGCTTGTGTTCTTTCAGCATATTTGATGAAAACAAAAATTTGAACAATTGAAATCTACCAAATATTGCTAAGTTATAAAAAATATTGCGCAGCAGTTGGAGACAAATGTATGAGCATTTGGTTTTGAGCATTTATTATACATACCTAACCATCTACAGTAACTGGCAAGGAGACAAAAACGTGGGTATCCAGAGCACTTACATAACAAGTCTAGACCCATTAAGAGCTATTCAGACCAGGCAGATAGCAAGGCTATGAGAATTCATGCTCTGGGGTTTATTTTTCAGAATTTCTGCAATGCAATAGCATGCTTTCATAAGAAAGAAAATTATTTTAAAGAACAAAATAATGAAAACAGTTTGGGCTCAGGTTGACTATGGGCCCAAGGAGTCTGGTCTTCATTCCATGTGCAATATAGTGTCACTGGATATTTTACTCCATGGAGAGAAATGAAGAAAAAGTATTTTACACATCCTGAGATTAATCTGGTAGCAAAGTCCCCAGCTAATGGGAACTGCAGCCAGTGGATCTGTCACAAGTGATCCATCCATGTTGCTAGCATAACACCAAGATAAGATCTTGATCTAGATTAAGGAAGCCAAGGGTAGGGATGAAATACTTGGCTTGTAAGAAAGCATCTGTTGCTAGTTCTAAGACAGGAGTGGAATGCTTTGAACTTGTGAGGGAAAAAAGTGGGGTTACATGCTTTCCTATTTCTGACATTTGAAAATGTATTGAAGGTATTTTGTGTAAGTGCATATGTTTATGTACTTCTGCCAAAAAAAGAGTTTTGGTTTTATTTCTATTCTTGTGTATTTTTGAAGTCCTTCTACGAGTCCTTACTTAACAGCGAGGTCTCAAATGTGTGTGCTGAAGTCATTTGAAACTGTGAGGATTTGCAGATTCTTCTTGTAAGTAGATTGCTTTCACCCTTTAGTCTCAGACATTGATCTGTGCATCAACCTAACCATCTATAGTGACAAAATCATGTCAGTCACTTTATCTGGATATCTATTTCAAAGTGATTGTTACATGTAATAAGGTACAACTTCATAGGAATGTTAGAAAAGTCACCTTAATATATCCAGACCACACTCTCACCTTTGCAGAGTCATTTCATTTTATAATACATCTAATTCGAGATAAAAATGGTACCAGTGATGGAAGAAAGAGAGCCTTGCTTTCATTGGTGGTGATGGTGTTGCAAATTCAAATTAATGTTATAATTTGTCTTAATTGGAACTCAATTTATATTAATTGAAACTCATTCCTAATAAATACCATTTGGTTGCTGTAATATGATATATGCATTACAGGTGATCATAGGAATGTTTGTTTTGCATAGCTGCTTGTAATAACCCAACATGACAAGGATAAATCTCTCCTGTCCCTCAGTCTCCAGACCACAATTGCACTCATAAACAACACGGTATTTAAGAAGGAATTTTTCTTTTTGACCTGGCATGCATACTTGTAATCTAGGCTCTCTGAGGCTGAAGGATTGCTGGGAATTAGAGACCCCCATCTTTATAAAAAAGAAAAAAAATATATAGTTAGGAATGGCAGTACCACCTATCGTCATCGCTACTCCACAGGCTGAGGCAGGAAGATCACTGGAGCCCAGAAATTTGACATTACAGTGAGAGCAATGATCACACGGCTGTACTCCAGCCTGTGCGACCGAGTAAAACCTTGTCTCAAAAAAATTTGGAAAAAAAAAAGCATAAGAAATTATAAGGCAATGAAAGTGCACCTTCCCTTTTGACGAGATCTATATCACATGGGCTCATGTGTGGAATTATATGCATTGGGTGGTCAGTTTGTCCCCATTTGCTAGAACCTTCTTATTTTTAGTGTTGAAGAGCCCACATCCCTGGAAGACCCTCCTTGGCGACACTAAATCTTTACATGCTGTCTTAAATGACGTAAGATGCCTCCATTTCCTCCTTCATGCCACCTTCCTCATGCTTACCCTCCTGGAATCCAGCTGTACATCATAGTTAAAAAATGATACCACTTAAAGAAAATAGCTGTTGATGGTTGAAAATCTTCCAAATAACAGAAACAAGAGAGGATTATTTGTGTGTAAACTTTCACACACCTAGCATCTCCCAGGTTCCATGGGCCTCAGGGTGATATAAAAATTGCCTTAACAATATTTTGGCCTTTGAATTAAAATTTGCATCTATTTGCATCAAGCAGATTGTATTTGTAGTTTTGAGAAGTAAGCAAAAAAAGATTTTGTTTTTTATCTAAAATTTATAACCACCATAACACTGATATAAAATTTCATGTTTTGAAATTTATGTTGTTGGAAACATCTTCAGATGCGCTAGAAATACTGACATAGATACAATCTGGTAGCTTGTTAGAAAAACAAACAAACAAATAAAAAACTGCTGGGTCAGGAGCACAGCTGTTTGCAAAAGGCATTATATTTTTTTACAGTGTTTCTCATAGGCCAATATTCTTTTATGCATTGATTTATATTTTAATAATGACAGACTTCACTGGCATGAGCCTTTCAGTTCCTCAGAAATTAGATAAAATCATAATTTAGAAACAGGATAAAAGGTGGAGGGAATTAGCATTTTACAGCATTAATTAGCTTACTTGCCCTTGTTTTTTTTTTCCTGATCAAATGGAGGATGCTGAGTGCAACAGCACACAGGGCTATGAGTATCCTTCCATTGTGTGATATGACATTGATGTTTCTGATGCATGTCAATTCAGTAGCTTTGCTTGATTTTAGAAGTATGGTTTTCACAACACCGGCTTGTATTAGATCGCTATGGTAAGCAATGAACAAAGGAAGACATTGGATAAAAATATGAAACATTAAAAGGCCTCCCATTGAAAGAAATGCCTCAGCTGTGAAAACGCTCCTGGAGACTGTGAGCATATGCAAGCTTTCCCCAGGTTTGTACTCTGATTCCTTCCCTTGCATTTCACTGTCTCACATCCTCATTGTTATTCAAGGTTGTTAGAAAAAAGCGGTAACCTTTGGAAGGCCAGCATTTTATTTTTAAATACTTGTTTCTGTTGTTTTCCAAAGCATACAACTTTAATCTTACTTAACCAGGTGCTCCACAGCCCACTTCTTGCCCTTTGCAGCTGCTACTTCCTTTGAACCCGTGCAGTTACTTTCCCCACTGCCAGGGGCTCCCTGCATTACGTTTCTCACTTTCCCTTTCCACATGGCTGCTTGGTTTGCAGAAGAGGCTTTCTTACAGATGTGTTCCCTCCCCTGACAAACAATTATTCCTGTTCCCCCCAGCGGGAGGCCATTAGGACATCATCACGGGTTCTGCTAAGTCATCTCACAATCACAGTTTTGTGCAATCACCTCTCATCTGAGACTCTCTAGGCATATGCCATGCGGGGAAACTTGCAGTCACAAATGGCAGCACCTCCAGGCATATTATTTGTTATTTTGGTCCAGAAGTGTAACAGATAATAGCTAATACACTATGTCTAAAGGTCTCATTGGGTGCTTTGACTGGCATCATTTGCAGCAAACTTGTGAAAGACTGAACGGGTGATCATGTGCTAGTTGAGAGAGAAAAAAAAGAGATATTTTCACATTTTCCTAGCAATTACATGCAATGGTCTAGGAGAGACCTGACAACAATAGTGATTTTACAAAGTTATGTCTGTGTAGAGTTCCAGCATTCTGAGCTTGGAAGAGTAAATGATAAGATATTAGTTATTTTTCTAGAAAACAGTTAACCTGTTTATTTATAACCAGTTATAAGTTTATTTTTATTTTAATTTCAAAGGCCAAACTCTTGTGAATACATACAGGAAAGACATATCTAAAATGCATTCCTTTGAAATCAATGAAATATACATGCAACTGAACACTCACATATTTTTTAAGGTTTCCCTGACAGCTCTGTCTATCGTACCCTCTTGTTTTAATAGGTAGCATCTTACAGGGATTTCAGTAAGTTTAAGCTCGATATGTATAAAGTCAGTGGATTTGGGAATGATGCCGCATCAGCAACTGGATTGATTCTGAGGTCCAGTTTGCTGCTGTCCCGGGTGCAATGTGACTTTTTGTGAAACCAGACAATGTGCTAACAAGTTAATACTTCCCCAGAGGCGAGGAGGCTAGTGAGGCTGTTCTCCCAATCTGAAATCTTGGTCGTTTCTTTGTTTCTGTCCTTGCTTTGCTCAAGTTGCTTAATATTACTTCCTCAAACCTACAAAACAAAAGGTCATCAATTTAGATTCACTGAAGTGAAGTCCAGTTAAGAGTACTGTGAACATCTGAATTACAAACTCCTTGGAAGAAACAGTTTTATTTTTGTCCAGAACACATAGGTCATTGAACTAAGCTCTGAACACGGTGTCCCCGTCTGGCACGACATGGGCACTCAATAAATAACTTATTTAATTGAACTGAATTCAAGAGCTGCATAGAACCCCCGCTTTCGTGAGCAGGTGAAAACCGTAATTGGAAAAGCAGGCTATCAGTTACAACAACCCCAGGCTTGCCTTACATTTTAACCAGCCTCTTGCATTTGGAAAGATGTTCTTAAGGTACTTGAATTCCTGTGTTCTCTTTAAGTAGCCAGATAAACATTCCTGTTCAATGTGGCTTGTGTTAGTTCACTCCCTGGGTTCAATCAGTCACCCTTGCCCTTCTTTCCCTCGTACTGAAAGGAAAAAAAAAGAAACTGTAAACCTAGATTTTATCTCCACCTGGATTTTTTTTTTTTAATTCTAAGTTTGGTAAGGAGAATTTGGACTATTTGTATTTTATCCTAATTCTCTGTTGCCTTTGCTCAGTGGTTTTACAACAAATAAAGAAAAATAGATTTCCAATTGAATTGGCTAACTGCTATCAGTGACGTGGAAATGTAGGAGCTCAATTCTCTTCTTAGTAAATGTCATTTCAACTGTCAGATACTTGCAATTTCTAAATCCAGTGACTGAGAGAGAGGGGCGGGGGAGGGGGCATGCATATTGTCTTTAGGTACCTGGAAAGAATAAAGTCACAAAACTCTTTCGAGTATAAATACTGACCTTATCATTTACAAGAGACTTATTGTCAATTCAATTCAAAACTATGTGTTGAGTTTCTCTCATGGTCAAGACACTATATTTACTGCTTCAGGTGGATACAAAACACAGAAAGGTGGAGTGTCTGCCTTTATGGAGTTCTCAATATAATAAAAGGGGTAAGATAATCATAGCCTACAAATAACCACACGAGACAGAACAATTTGTAAATTACTGTATAGGGGTTACAAGTCAGATGCCACTGAGTTTGATCTGAACTCAATATGACCCTGACCATGCCACTTAACTTCCTCAGACCTTAATTTCCATATCTCAAAAGAAAGTAAGCCTGATGATACCTTAAGTATGTGATGCAAAAGAATATAGCACAGTGCCTGGCACACAGACAAATGATCAAAAAATGGGCTTCATTAAGTGGTCTTAATTGAGGATTTCTCTTTAAAGGTTGGAGATGAAATGAGCCTTGCAATATGAGTAGAGTATTATGAGGTTTATCTAGCTAAGGTGGTTAAGAGAAAATTCACGGGCAGCGCCTATGGCTCTGTGGGTGGGATGCCGACCCCATACACCAAGGGTGGCAGGTTCAAACCCTGCCCCGGCCAAAAAAGAAAATAGCCAGGCATTGTGGTGGTCACCTGTGGTTCCAGCTACTCGGGAAGCTGAAGCAAGAGAATTGCCTAGACCTAGGAGTTGGAGCTTGCTGTGAGTTGTGATGCTATAGCGCTCTACTGAGGGCAATAAAGTGAAACGCAGTTTCTAAAAAAAAAAAAAGAAAGAAAAGAGGGTGGCACTTGTGGCTCAAAGGAGTAGGAGTAGGGTGCCTGCCCCATATACCAGAGGTGGTGGGTTCAAACCCAGCCCCAGCCAAAAACTGCAAAAAAAGAAAAAAAAAAAAAAAAAAGAAAGAAAATTTATGTTTGCAGTTATATACAGACTTGACATAATTTATTCCTAGCAGATTATTGGCATAACCACCTACTGGTTGGCTAGAAAGTAAAGGGAAGGCAGAGTTATGAGAGAGGGATTAGTGGAATCTGAGTAAAGCAGGGTCATGCTAGAATTCCTTGATGGACCTATGCACAGTAAGACAAGAGAAAAGGTTTATTCTAGGTTTGAGAGACACACCAGTGGTCCAAAGCAATTTACATCAGAGGAAGCGGGAAGAGACCGTGGGTGGGGGAACATAAAGAAAAGATAACAGAAGAATTGAGAGTTAAATTGGGTGTCTTCTGTGTTGACTCAAAGATGGACAGAAGAAATCAGAATAGAAGTCAGGTTCTTACTCCCCACCTCCCAGAACTAGGAGCTGATAGAAAAAAAAGAAAGACACACACGGATTTACTGGTGAGCCTGGCCTGGGCCTCGGTCAGTGGGATTCTGAATGTGAGACGCTACAGATGGAAAAAGGAAAATTAGTCATCTCCAAATCTGCCTGAAAATCTGTCTGAGGCTAGATTTGCAAGCTTTCTCCTCTACTTGGCTTTTGTTTAGCAGAAGCACATTACATCCAGCACAGTTGACAAACATTATATTGTCTACATAGTTGGCATGAGGCCAATGTTGGAGGGAAAGAAGAGCACGTGACTGAGAACTCGTGGGAAAGGTGAATGGTCTAGTTTGGGAGATGAGCCCAGAGAGATGTATAGAGGTCATAATGCAAAGAACATCGATGCCAGGCTGAAGAGGAATGTTAAGTCAGATGTTAAAAAGGAAAAGCCCTTAGTTATTAGTAAGAGGTATCAGAAAATTATCAGAGCCATGGAAATAGGCCAGAAGGAAGAGGAACGTAACACTAAAGGCAAAGAAATCAGGTAAGTGCTGATTAAAAGTGCTGGTCTGAGTCTGTGGAAACAGAGATAGAAAACCAGATATATGTAGGATCAAAGGGAGGTCTAATTTGAGTTCTTTGCGGATTTGCCATACTTCCTTCCAAAGAGTTTGTATGAGTTTGCAGCCCCACCCACAGTGTAGAAGAGTTCCCTTCTCTCCACATTCACTCCAGCATCTGCTATTCAGCCATTAAAAAAGGCGGAGACTTTACATCTTTTGTATTAACCTGGACAGAGTTGAAACTCATTCTTCTTAATGAAGGATCAAAAGAATGGAGAACCAAGACTCCAATGTACTCAATCCTAACAGGAAGCCAGTAGACGATCTAATACATAACCACATAAGAGAGAAATTCAAATCAATTCAGGGTGGGGGACAGGGAAATGAGGGAGCGGAGGTAGGGGAGGACGGGAGATTTGAGGTTTTATGGTGTATAGCACACCTCTTGGGGGACAGGACACAATTATAAGAGGGACTTTACCTAACGATTGCAAACAGTGTAACCTACTTCTTTGTACCCTCGATGAACCTGAACCAATAATAATAAAAAAAAAGAACAGATATGTGGAGGTGGAACAAGGCAGAGGTCCTCAAACTTTTTAAACAGGAGGCCAGTTCACTGTCCCTCAGACCATTGGAGGGCCGGACTATAGTTTAAAAAAGAAACTATGAACAAATTCCTATGCACACTGCATATATCTTATTTTGAAGTAAAAAAACAAAACGGGAACAAATACAATCGCACCGCCACATGTGGCCCGTGGGCCATAGTTTGAGGATTCCCGGTAGAGTGATGAAGGGAGGGAAAGGGTCAGGTGTTTAGTGACTATCGCAGTCATTAGCAAAGTCTTCAACGTCAGATTGACTTAACGTTTGATCTCAAGAAAGTTACCTAATTTCTCTGTGCCTCCTTTTTTATCCATAAAATATGTGTGTTAACAGTACCTATCCAACCAGATTGTGGAAAAGATTAAATGAGCAATATGTGTAAAATGCCTTGAAAAAGAATCTGATAAATATTACATGATTCAGAGATATTCTGGTGACTTCGGAATTCTTTCCTGAGAAAGGGGCTATGGGAGGGAGTGTATTTTTGAAGTAAAGGAGAAAGTAAATGTCAGAAATCAAATTGCTCAAATTCCCTCCTTAGTCACCCCAGGTCTAGCGCAGGTAACCCTATTTGTTATCTAGCCTGTGAGGGAAAGCTGACAGGGAAAAATAGAACAGAATAGGCTAGAATTATTTTAGGATATGGTAGTAGGGTTATGGAGAAATATCTCACTTTCGGAAGAATGTAAAGAAGTTTGAAGGCCAAGAACAGGGGAGTAAAAGAAATTACTTTGATTGACTTTAGTACTAAAGGAAGGTTAGGTCTTTCAGAAACATGATTGATCTGGGGCAGTGTCTGGGAACCTAAAGAGAGTGAGACACTTTGAAGTAATAGGTGTTGGGATTGAAATAGTCACCCAGTGATGAATAAAAGAAATATAAAGTCACCTGCCTGTGGAATCCCTTAGCAAAATGTCTTTCTGACTTCATTTTCCACATGGGTGACAAGTTTTAAAATTTAGATATTTTATGTCAACCACGAAACTCTGAGTTTTTCCCAGATGAATTGAAAATGATTTGGGAGTTTTTGAAAAAGGATATGATGTTCACAAAAGGGGTGTGTGTGTGTTGTGCTGTGGGTAGTGGTGTGATGGTATAACACCATTCTCAGAGTTTAATTAACTTTGAGCTATTTTGAGCTTCACCAGATAATGCCCAGAAGTTTCTTAAAGATTCTGCTAAATAAGCACTCACACACATTATGAGTGAATTGCACTTTCACAATAGTCTATTGAGGGTAACCCCTTGAGGAACCTAGTCTCACAATATTACCCTGATTTTTCTCTTTCTTATAAGGTAGGAAAATAGGGTAAAAAAAGAGTGAAACCTCCTGGCTTTCCATATATGTATTGACTTAGTCCTAAAAGGAGAATGCATGAGGGCTCAAGTCACTGGAGTTGTTGTTGGGAATTTAGGCTGATTACTATTCCAGGACGGCTTTCAATATCCTATTGGGTCAACACTCTTTTTTTTTTCAAGGTGCTTTCCCTTTACTTTACATGCATAACTGCTCCGTGACTGGTGGTTTATTTCCTTCAACATGAGCAGTCTTAAGACAAAGAGGCAACCAATAGGCATCGTATTTTTTTTTTTTTTTTCAATTTCTACCTGTGACATCAGGAAAGGTCCTTCCTTGATTGTGACTGGAATTGTGCCCAGCTAGATCTATTGGACCTTGGAGCTTTACTGTGTTTTGCATGGTACATTTTGGGAAAATTGAGTGCTAACTGGTCTCTTTTATTATTTTTTGATAGTTATTTTTTGTTTGTTTTAGTAGGTTCCAGGGGATACAAGTTGAATTCTATTGAATACACAGGTATATTGCATAGTGGTAGAACCTGGGCTTCTGGTGTACCCATCATCTGGACAGTGTACCTTATATGCCTTAGGTAATTGTTCATCCCTGACCTCCTCTTACCCTTTTCCCTTTTCTGTCTCCAAAGTCCATGATACCACTAGGTGAGCCCTTAGGTAGCCATAGTTTAGCTCCTACCCACAGTACTCATAAGTGAACAGATGCAGCATTGATTTTTCTATTCATGGGTTATTTCATTTAGGAGCATGGCCTCGATTTCCATCCAAATTATTGCAAAAGCCATTATTTCATTCTTTCTTATCCAACTGATTTAAAAATATTCATCTTCAACTTTCTGTAGCATCTCCATATGCATGAGGAAAGGGAAATTTATAATAAATAAACTGGGATCATTAAAGTCCTTTAGTATAATTTTTATGAGGATGCTGCCTGGGTACTAATGGTGGGGGTATGTGAATCAGGGGACTAAAATCAATGACATACTTGAATAATAATAACAAGTTTTTGAGTACTTCCTTTGTGCCTGGGTATCTTCTAACATTCACAAAAATCCTCCATTTTAATTACAATTATTCTCATCTTAAAGTTGAGGGAACTGGATCTCAAAGATAAATTCTCAGTAATTATGTCTCTAGTAAGTGATAAATCCAACATGCAAAATTATTTTAATCTCATTCTGATGTGTTAGTTTGCCTCTCAATAGGAAATAACAGAAAAAGATTGTGTGGCTTCAGTTACACATACTGGACCCCATACCCAGTTTATAAATGATTGTCCCTCTTTATTATGCTTGGTGAGTATAAAATTCGTTGTAAAGACACCTGGTAATGCCGGAGGTATGATAGCATCAACATGAAGATTTGTTTCTGACTATATCATTGTGATATTCCTAAAAGATTAGAAGCTTGAGAAATTTGATTTAAAAGAAGCTATTCTAACTTTAGACTAAGGTAAAATATTTGTACACGTTTTATCTATTCAACTGCCCTTAACTGAATTCAGGAGTCATGCTTTTTGCTATTATTGAATGTACCATTCTGCCTAACAAATGAGGGGGTTCTTGGTAAATTTTAAGAATATTTGATAACTTGACTTCACTTCTTCTAATATCCACACTTACAGGTAACTCACTATCGATTTGCCCTATTTCAGTCCATGGATTAACCATATTCCTTTCTAGAATCTGCATGGTTTAGGTTAAGAAGTGGATGGTTCAATAGCCAGTCAAATGTTTTTCTCTGGCTTTCTAGCTGATATCTTGCTGTGTGTATGTGTTCTAAAACCTACTGTTCAGCTGGCTGTGCACATACCATTCCTTGTTGTTGACCGCAAGCCTCATTGTCCTCTTGGTCCTATTTCTCTCTCATCCACTTGCTCTTGCAAGTTCTCCTAGAGGTTGAAGTCTAGTGTTCCGTGTCCAAACCTCATACCTGTGGCAGAGCTTTGTAATGTTAACATTCTGTACACCTACACCTCGGGGCATTTCCTACCACACACATTCTGATTACAATTCCTGCTAACATCTTAACTATTGGCTCTACTCTGAGAACATGTCCTACTTTGGTGAATTTTTCTATATTTCTGAATCTTGACCTGATATAGACCACCTGACCCGAAATATAATTTTGACATTAATTTTAATTGAAAGATAGCTTCTCATCTTATAAATATTTTGATTAAGATATTGAATTATGTTTTTCTCTGTAAGAGTTGAAAGCAGCTAACCACCCTTCTACTCTCAAAACCAAGTGGTAGAAAATCATATGCTTTGACTCTTTCTTAAACAGAGGGAAGTAAGGAAGAGATGACTATGGCTGTAGAGGATCCCTTATGCGTGTATATACACAGTGAACACGATGCACATAAGAATCTCCATTAACATACTCTTGGAGAACATTTATGTGCTTGCCATTGGTTAGTTCAATGAAGCCATCAAAATTATATAAATTCACAACAGAAGGAAATCCTCAATCATCGACCCCAAATTTATAAAGAAGCACTTCAAAAAAATGACAAACACCCCTTGAGAATTTCCAGTAAAACATACACTATGTTATGTGTGGACATAAAAAGACACGTTCTTTATTGATGAGGGATTCTGCAACTTGAAGAGCTGGTAGTGCATGGGTTGCAAATGACATTTAACATCATAGTATCATTGGTCATAGGCAAAATGAGGCATGTAACAGGGAACTGTCACTGATGTCAGAAATAAATAACACAATAGATAGATTCCCCCTTTAATACGGGCCAGAAAGGAAAGGGTCACTTTAATTGCCACACCTAGACTTTATGCCTGACATCTAGTGGCCATTCTAAGAATTGCAGTGCAGGATACCAGACAATTGTGGGCAAAGGACAAAGATCCCAAGTTGTCGAAGTGAAAAGTGTGTTACTATCAGCTTCCTCTCTTAATTCTGAACCTATTGTATATATCCTTTCTACTGCATTTTTAAAATTTCATAAATAACCAGATAATTTTAGGCCTAGAGGGCTCTTGTAGCATTTTCATTTAATTATGTTATAATTACTGTATGTGGATATGAAGAAAAGCAGAAGGCAGGAATTCTTAACTTTAATAAATGTTGGTGTAAAATCAGATGATTGGAATGGGGAATTCCCACCTGCTTACTTTGACTATAGTTTATCATTTTTTTTTCCTTTTAAAACAATGGGGATAATAATACCAATCGATCTTAGGAGGCATGTCTTTACTAGCAAAACAGTGAAAATAAGGTCTACAGGGCAGGGGGAGAGTTTCAAATGTCATATGTGATATTTAATAGCTATGGAAATTCAAAGTTGAAGAGCCATTCGCAAACTTTAGTCCAATCCTCTCATTTGCATATGAGGAAACTTTAGTTGAGATGTGGTCTGAAACTTTGCGAAGTTTATACAGATAGTTAAGAATGACCCTAGTATCTGTGTTTTCCCATCAAGTTGAATGAATTCATGGGGACCCATGAGTGTCTCATTTTATCTGAAATCTAATGTTGAAAAATGAATTTTCATTTGCACAGAGGCTGTTTTATTTCACATTGGCTATGAGTTTATATTATATAGGTATAATAAAAAAACTTGGGTATACTTTGACATTTAGAAAAAATTTACAATTTTGATAATAAAAATTTTAACATTTTTCATTATTGTAAAATTAGTAATATTAACAAACAAAAAGATTAAACTAAAATACAAACATAATGCTGTTGCTTAGCAATAATATATATATATACACACACACATAGATCCGTATATTCAAGTATGTCCTTTACACTATTCTATGAATAGATGATATATGTTTTAAATAAAAGGTAGATTTAAACTACACATATTTGGTAATTTGGTTTCTTCATTTAAGTTATATTTCCATGTTAATATTCATCTGTGGATTCTTTTTTTTTTTTTTTTTTTTTGAGACAGAGTCTCACTATGTCACTCTTGGTGGAGTTCTGTGGCATCACAGCTCACAGCATCCTCCAACTCTTAGGCTTAAGTGATTCTCTTGCTTCAGCCTCCCAAGTAGCTGGGACTACAGGTTTCCACCACAACACCCAGCTATTTTTGGGTTGCAGTTGTCATTGTTGTTTAGCAGGCCCAGGCCAGGCTCAAACCCTCCAGCCTTGGTATATGTGGCTGGTGCCCTACTCACTGAGCTAGGGGCGCTGAGCCTGTGGATTCATTTTTATTGGCTGCATTCTGTTTTGTGCTTATAACCAAAGTTAGTTTAATTACTCAAATTTGATTTCATATTAAGGAAGAAAAATGAAAGTTAGGCAGTTGGTTGATAGCAGGGGGCAAATGAGAGTGAGAAAAAAGTTGGTAGTGCTATTGAAAGCCCTGTTTCTTGTTCATTCTTTAGATTTAGGTTATTATGTGCCAGGAAGTGGCACCAGATTATTGAAGGAAGGCATCCCTAGATAAGGATATCCTGGGTCCTGATTGATTGGACAGGAGTGTTCAGTTGAGGGAACACCAAGTAATAAACTGGGAAACATGGGTTCTATAAATGGCAGCAAATGGAGCACATTTCAGAGTTCAAAGTTCTGAGGATAAAATACCAAAGAGAGTTTCTGGTAGAAGAGAATAAGCCTCCGAGTCTTTCCAGTGACATGGGGTAAACCCATATGTCACTGAGTTTGGATACGGTTCTTACTTTATATATGCTTTTAATATTGGTTTATAAATGTACACATTTTAAATATGCATGCATATCCGTTTCCATCATCGTTTTCTGAGAATCCAGCAGAGAGCTGACTGGCAAAGGCAGATATTCACAGATGTGAGGGAGAGAGGAAAGGCTAATGGAACAATGAACTGCTCTGAGAAAGTGAGTGGCCGGGGTCGAACGCCAGGGATTTGTACATCAGGTTGGAATTCTAATTATAAACAGCCATCAAATTTCTATGCTCTAAGAGAAGAACAATGAATGTTCTGAAATTATATAGGAATATGACAAGAGTCAGGACAGACCTATAACTTTTCTTGTCTTCTTTGAACCTAATTTCTTCATTTCCATCTATCACACTTCCAGTTGTTCAAAAACATCTGTAGGAAAGATAGTTGGAAGTTTCCCAACTCATGTTGTTGCTACGTCACATGGTCTTCTAGAGCTCTGGGTGAATGCCTTTTGAATCCAACATTCAAAATATATATTGTGTATATTTTCTTTAAAGAAAATCACTTATCCCTGAATAGTGAACTCCTCTTATTTTTTATATTTTACAATAGTAATGGCGACTTATTGAGAACACTAGTAATGCTCTTGGATCCTGCTGGGTGAATCCTTACGCATTGTCTTTGATCCTCGTATCTGTCTTGTGTGCCACCTGTCACAGTGTGAGTGGACAGGGAAGTGTAGTGCCAAAGGCCCTGTTTGGGGACAAGCTCATTGTGAATTTCCTGCCAACCATGTTGACCTTAAGGAATTAGTGTGCAGGTGGACTGCCAGGTCTGCGCCCAGCACGCTGACAGGTGGGCCTCACAAGAGAAGAACCGGCAGTTTGTATCTTCCAGAAGGCAAAGAAAGGCATGAAGTGTCTTATTCTCACCCTTTGCAGGGGGCACTTTCTATTTCTAAAAGACAAAGGTAGAAAGACTAATAGGAATAGAATATCATCATGTCCCCACCTCTGACTTTTTCTTTGAGCTCTGAATTCAAATTTGTCTTCTTGGAAGTGGGAATAAAATCCCATGACCATTTTTAAGCAAAATAGCATAAAATCACAGCCATGGATTAGCTATACTAGCTAATAAAGGATGTTTACTTAAAAAAAGAAAAATTCACTTGCCCTCCATCACTTCCAAGATCAGATAGAAAAAGGCAGACAGCTCGGCAGGAACAGCGCTATTGAAATAGTATTCACACTGTTCCATTAAAGTGTTCACACACTTTCATTCTTGTTAAAAACCTTAATTAAATTGCATGATTTATTAACTCATGTTAGATGATGAAAAAAGCAGTTTGGAAAACTTACGCATTCTGTGTAGGACCAAGCCAGCTGTCTTTGAGGAAGGACTTTTGGTGTTGTATAAATTTTGCAAACTACTGAATTGCTAACAGGTTCTTTATCGGATGTTCTTATACTCTTAATGGTGTCTACATCACTTGTGACACAAAGAGTGGTGTTCATTCTCAAGGAAGGAAAGACAATGTGTATTTTGTTAAATAAAACATGAGAGTCAGTAATGATATTTTTCTATGATGCTAACAGAGTCTGCTACATTTCTGTAACTATTAGCCTATCAAGGCATTTTGTAACACAGTCCACTTCTAATTTTATTCTTTCTGAGATCAACATACTTATCTCCACGAATTCAGGCCTTCTATAAATACACGCTTTTTTTGTGATTGCCTTTAAGAGCACAACCTTACTTCAGGCTCTCTATACCCCTCTGGTTTATGGTGATATTAAACAAAGGCAAATTCAGTCATTGAAATCAATCTGGGGGAAGAAACCCACTGGTCTATAATTTAAGATCATTTGCTCATTGGCAAAGGATTAGATAGCATAATCATTTACTGAGCCTCCACCTGCATTTTCTGAGATTCTTTTCATATTATGAAAGAAGTACAGAAAGGAGAGAAAAATTGCATCAAGCATCAGACAGCCAAACCGTTATAAACTCTTTAGTTGCATGTGTAAGTTGAAATGCCCATAGAAAAATTAGGAGAAGGCTGACGAGAAGAACTGTCTGTTTCATATTTGTGTGTAGACACACAGACACACATACTCACACACGCATACACACACTTCTTGTAATGAACTCATCAGGGAGTTCCTCCCTAATTTAGGCTCAAGCTTGCAAAGAAGTCAGTTGTTTTTTCTTTTTCCTGACACTATTACATCAAAATAGTATCCAGGCATTAGACAGTATTTATTAGCTTGTAAGGCCAGAGATAATGATCCCATTTAATCAGAACACATGAATAATTCAATAATCCCAACTTCACATAATTTCTAGCTCTACTTTTAAAACCAGTGAAAGAGCCATTTGTATCATTTATTTATTTTTGGTGACAATGGTAAAAGATAAAGGAGGATTTGTTTTGTGTTTTTTTATTTTCTAAGAAAGAGGCTCATGGACGTTTTGCTTCAAATTGGGCAAAGACAGTGCCAAAAGAACGGGCACATGTCTGTAAGTATGAGAGAGCATTATATTCTAAGGGGTGTATGCAGCAATTACCTCCAGGCACCATTTCTCCATAAATTTGCCGAAGGTACTTTAATCATTGTGAATGGTTAATATTATTTTACACACTACTGCTAGGAAACAATTATGTTTTCTTCAAGACTATTGAAGCTATCATTTCAGGGGTCACTTCTGCAATGTTCAATTTTAAAAGTACATTTTAAAGAGCATGAACCATTTTAAACATCAAAGCAAAGTCGAAATAATTTCATCTTACATCAGAAATATTTCTGCTTCTCATTTTCTAACATAAACAATGAGGCACAAGAGAAGAGAACTCCCTTTCCCCCTGAAGCAGCTCTGTCCTGTGCGACTTTCTACAGTGTTCGGTATCTACCTTCCGGTATGGACGTCTTGAGCCACACGTGGCTATTGAATACTTGAATCGTAGCTGTGCACCTGAAAACCAAATTTTAAATTTTATTTGCTTTTAGTTAAAATAAATTCAAATAGCCACATGTAGCCAGTGGCTCTTGTTGAACCTAGTGGCCCTTAAGTCCTCATTGAGAATGGCGATTGGATTATATTAATAAATACCAATAGGAAGACACTGATTATTAAGGCACTTTAATCCCTCTTTTTTTTTATTGCTTGCCATTCATTGAGGGTACAAAGACTTAGGGTACACTGACTGCGTTTGTTAGGTAAAGCCCCTCTTGTAATTGTGTCCCACCCCCAAGAGGTGTGCAATACACCTTGACCCCCTTCTTTTAATCCTTCTTTTAGTTTCATCATTTCTATTAAAATCCTCATTTTTTTATGACAGGTTATCCAGATATTTGTGATTCAGCCATCATGCATTTTCTTTTGGCAATTCATTTGACAAAATCAAAGTGAACTAGGGCTCTGCCTGCTTCATTTGTTAAGATTTGCAGTAATGAGTAGTGTAGGATATGACCACTAGAAAGTATAAAGGATTATAAAGGATAAGTAAAAGATAAACTAGATGAGAGAAAGCTCTTATTTATATTTCAGTGGCTTAAAAATATACAAAATAGCATTATCAATTTAAAATATTCTTGGAGGAAACTCTATTTAGGAAGTATTTTCTAAAAATTTCTGGCTTTCACTAACCTAATTAGTTAGCTTTTATAAAAACATAAAATGGCTATAGTTTAGGAATTGTAGAAGTGTTGAATTACACTTTTTTTTTTTTGCAGTGGGTCTTCTTCTCTCTCATCCTAAATATTCCAAAGATGAGGAACCAGTAAAGTAAAAGTTAAAGAACAGGACATTGTGGATTTACCTCTCAGATTTATTTAAAGCTTTCAACCAGTGACTATATGCCTTGTCTCAGTCAGTTGTTTACAGAAGGAAGGTCATTATCAAATTCCAAGATGCAGATGCTTTGTTTGCATCCAAATACAGTCCAAGTGTGTGATTGTGCATTCACACTGGCCTTTAATTCAGGGCCACTTGGAGAGACTTCAAGCTCTTAAATTGGATTAGTGAAAGTGATCAAAAGGACCAATTGAGTTGTATAAATTGAGTTTCAGAAGATAAGGGGTGGACTTTGAAAAGAACTTCCTGAATTAGACATCACTGATCTTAAAATGAGAGTTGTCATTAAGAGGCTTGGAGTAGGATCATCAGCTGAATGACAGTATCTACACAGTAGCTGAAATGTGACATTTTACATCAGCAATCGGTGGCAACATTCCAGAAGCAATCCAGTTATCTATCTATCCATCTATGCTTCATTTACTTGTTTATCTGCTTGTTAGTTTGTTTTACTAAAAATGATTGTAAATAAGAACAAATCACACTTCCAGAAAGATGGAGGCTTTCTCTCTCTGAAGGCCTCTTCATGGACAAAAACAGGTAAACTTAGAATTCTCTTTGCCTATAGATAATTCAAACATACATCCATCTAGTCATCATTTATTGAGCACTATTATTTCTGGGCTTATCATAGAAGCAAAAGACTAAAAGGGATTTGGACAATTTCACCTGTCAAACAATTTACAGACAATTCAGGGTAATAAATGAGTCATGAAATACAGTAAAACCTCTGTAAGTTGATCACTTAAGGGACAGTAACAGATTGGTCAACATAAAGAACTCGGCCTACTCTACTGAGATGTGCATGTGGTGCGTGTCTGTTCTGTGAAAATTAGTCAACTAAGGCACCTGATGTAGGAAGATGGTCAACTATAGAGGTTCTACTGTAACTGTAAAAGAACAAAGTTGATACCTTAAAGATGTAAGATCTGGCATCCATGGTAATGGAAAGAAAGGTAGGGAACATGTGATTTATTAGGGTGATGAAAAAAAAAGGTCAGAAGACATGAGAGTAGATATTAGCAGGAGGAGGATAAGGACAGAGGTCAGGGAAGAACCTTATCCTTGTCAGGAATGAGCTGTTCCTTAAACGCTCAGCACCCCCGTCTATAAAATAATTTAAATATCATTGGATTGTTGTGAGGACTGATTAAATAAGCATGTACAACAATGCCTGGTACCTTAGCAAAGTCTAAACAAATAGTAGCTACTTTGCTGTTGTTATAATCAATATTAATCAATTTCCTTGTGCACAGAGGTGTAATAAATCTTCCTTCCCCTGGATGGGAACCTCCATTTAAAAGTCACTTCACCAAGGAAACTCTCAGTACCTGCACCACTCACTTCTCTTTGATCTGTTTTCTATAATCCATCATAATGACACCTACCTATTGAGATATTCTGTTACTGTGTTTCTCTTCTCCTCCACATTGTAATCTTGAAAACTAGAAATACATCTTATTCATATGTGTTGTACCAGTATATAGAAAATGTCCAGCATTTACTGGGTGAATATTTTTTGGACTGCTAAAATTTCAAGTGCCTACTTCTCTGCCCTGCAATACAATCTAATAGACAGTGAAGCTGTATTGATACCCTTTATGAGAAAAAGAAATTCCATATAGAGAACTTCATATCAGAACTTTAGGAAAAATCTCCTTTAGTGTAATAATATTAGCTTTAATCACTGCATTAAAAATTACCATAAAGTTAGAGACTTAAAACAACACGTATTTTGAGTTATGGATTTGATAAAGTCTATTCTTCAGGTTCTCATGAGGTTGTAATTAATGCCTTGATCAGGACTTCAGTCTTATCAGAGGTGACCTAGAAAGAAATTTCCTTCTAAGCTCCCTTAAGTTGTGGGCAGATTCATGTCTTTGCAGGTGTACTATTTATGGCAGCTTGCTTGTTTAAAGCCCCAAGGAAGAGAGCGACCCTAGAGTGAATTTGCTAGTGAGACAGAGTTTTAGATAATGTAAGGTAACCACAGGAATGACTCCCATGACCTTGACCTTGACATGGCAGTGACATCTTCTCATCTTTGTCATTTTCTATTAGTCAGAAACAGTAGAGGAGGTCGTACAGGTGATAAACACCAGGCGGTAGAGATCACTGTGACCAACTCAGCCTCCCCAGCTCTGTTAGGAGAGTCCAAGAGTTCTGTACTTCAGAATTGTGAAAACTCATTGTTAATCTTTTATTCATTCATAATTTAGGCAAAACCTGGGATTAGAAAATAATATTAGCATGCAATAGTGCTTTGTGCATTGAAAAATACTTCCCCAGATGTGATTTTCTATAATAAAAATCATGTAACTTGGAGGCATACTACTTTACAAACTTGCTAGTATCTATTGGTTGATCTATTATGGTAGAGCCATCATTAGAAAAGTAATTTATCACTCTACAAGAACTGTATTGTGCATCATAAATTACTATAACACACCACACCTGATAGTTATTAATTTAGAGCCATCCTATTTATCATAGCAGCACATCATTCTGTATTTGAAGAGAGATGAAGTGAAGTTCATGTTCTTGGGGTTCTAAGATATGGAGAACACAAGATATTTGAGAGTAACAATTACAAGTTAGGAGTTACTCTACTTTCTGGACTGGAGTTTGGGATTACCTAGATGTGGTCATTGTATTTCTTAACCATTTTTTTTTTTTTTTAAGTCAGTTGAAGATTTCCTATATAGAAATGAGGTAGTAAAGCTAACCTGGGTGGTGATATCTCCCTGAATTATCACCATCACTGCCTGGATGATCTGTCCAACCTGGCTGCCTGAACAGGGATCTCTTTCCTCTTCCCTGCCCCTTGCATGTCTCTTTTAAACCTGTGGCTAATGAGAAAGAACATCCTCCCAGCTTGAGGAAGAGTTTGCCACTAACTGTGGTTTCATTATGAACCCTCTTAAACAAAGCTCAATTCAAACGACTTCAGGATCCCCAAGGATGCAGTTACAAACTAGTAGTGTCCTATAATCTAAACACATGCCCTATTCACAAGGAATAAATATCAATCATGCTCGGCAGATTATTTCTACTCAGAAATATGGGCCTAATCATGTCCATTACCCGTAAGAGGGAAGCTTCTATAACTTTGGTAGTTGACTTAACCATAAAGAGATTAATTTAAAAAAATTTTAAACTCCACTGTTTTTTTGATGTATTTTATATTTTATTTTGCAAATAAAATGATTTATTGCCACTATATGCTCATCAATCATTCAATGGTTACTTCCCAATTAACATTTTAAAAATGTACAGTGTTAGATTACATGTGAGCACTGTATGAGAAAGGAGGCCTACTGATGACTCTTATCCACAACTTAAAAATTTAGGCTTTTATTAAAAAAAAAAAAAAAAAAAAAAAACTAAGCAAAATGACGTTTGGAAGCTGTTCATGTCATTCTGACTATTTGGAGTGGGGAAATCGTTTCTGTGGTATCCTCTACTATTCACTCATTCCTCAGCGAGCACCTACTGTATACACAGCACTGATCTGGACACTAGACCTGAAAGAGTCCCTATCTCCTTAATACTTCATAATAAAATGGAGAGTCAAGGGCAGATAATAAACAAATAACAAATAGCGATGAGTGCTATGTTAAAAAAGAAAACTCAAGGAATGGAGTTTACAGGGTGATAATTGAGTAAGTGAAGGATCATGGATGTGGTTCTCAACTGGGGCAATCTTGCCCCCCAGGTGGTATTGGGCAATGTCTGCATTTTTTATTATCATAACTGGGAAATTGCTGCTGATGTCTAATAGGCCAGATGTAGGAATGTTGCTGAATATTCTATAACACACTGTAAAGCCCTGCCCTTTCCAGAAGAATTATTTGACCTCAAATGTACAAAAGCTGAGAGACCCGTTTTAGAGATAGGGGGGGAGAACAGTGGGCAGAATCCCCCCAGACAGGAGAGAGTGGCACAGTCACATCACCTTGAGAACAGCATTCAGGCAGAGGCAGTGGCAGCACAAAGGCTCCAGGCCAGGCTGTGACTGGTGTGATTAAGAAAAGATTCTCTTTTTAAGAGATTTGAATTGGCATCTTGCAGCCCCTTCCCTATCTTCTCAAGCCCAAGGCTAAATTGCGAGTAAAAACTTACTATCGTACATTGTAGTACTGGAAAATTATAAATCAAGCCAACTTGTTAAATAAAATATCTTTTCTCCTATGTTTTAAGTTTATAATGGCAAAATTAAAAGTAGATAAGCCTGTGGTTTTCATAGGACTTAAATTTAACAAGATACAGACAACTGAATTCCCCCCTTACTGTGAGTATTAGGATGGTCTGTTGATGGGACTGTGGTGTTCAGATGAATAATGAAATAAAATCATGAGTCACCAATTATTGCATCATTTTTAATAAATTTTTGTTTTACCTTTGGCTTAGGAAAACTATTCCTCATATAATAAAAAAAAAAATTTTTTTTTAAGACAGAATTTCACTCTATTGCCCAAGCTAGTGTGCTACATGTCAGCCTAGCTCATAGCAAACTCAAATTCCTGGATCAAACTATCCTCCTGCCTCAGCCTCCTGAGTAGCTGGAACTACAAACTCCTGTAATAACACCTGGCTATTTTTTTTTTTTTTTTCTATTTCTAGTACAGATGAGCTCTGTACTAAATCCTTTTTTCTACTCTGGCTTGGGCTGATCTTGAACTCCTGAGCTCAAGTGATCCTCCCACCTGAGCCTCCCAGAGGCTAGGTTTACAGGAGTAAGCTACTGTTCCTGGCCTAAATATATTTATATAGTTTATATTCTATCTACACATGCTTAACAACACAGTTTTTCTTGAATGGAGGTAGATTTTAAATAGTTTTCAGTTTGGGGGAATTTTATTCTGCTGAGGAAATAGAAACTGGAATAATCAATAAAATTATTAAAGCCACACTTGTATTTAAAAATAAGTGATGAATTTACATGTCATATTCAAAATTGTAATAGTTACTATGCTAAATTATTATTTTCACAGAAATATTTTCAAAGAGTTTTGCTTTGGTTTGGATGTTTATATTTCTCCCAAATTCATACATTGAAATCTAATCCCCAAGGTATTAGGAGACAGAGTCTTTGAGAGGTGATTAGGTTATCAAGGTAGAACTTTACAGCATGGGATTAGTGTCATTTTATTAATAAAAGAGACCCAGAGGAGTCACTTGCCTATGCCCCATGTTAGGACATAGTAGGAAGCCTCCAACTATTATATAAACCAGAAAGTGGGCCCTCAGCAGACATCAAATCTGCTGGTGCCTTAATGTTAGGTTGTTTCAGCCTTGATAACTGATTGAGATAAATTTCTATTCTTTATCAGGTACCCAGTTTACTGCAATGACCCAAATGAACTAAGACAAATATCATTTTACCATATGACATTGCCACTTGTATTATGATTCCAAAGTCTCTTATATTGAAAATCCTTTGTTTTAAAGAAACAGTATTTTCTTAATTAAAAAATAACTTATTTGGGATTTTTGTGAGTTTTTTTAAATATTAGTAAATTCAAGCAAAAATTTATGCTGAATAATGATGGATACAATTAATTCAGAATATATTTTATTTTCCACCAAAGAAAAAGTCTTTTTTAAGAATACTTCTGTTTGAATAATGCATCCAATCCATCACATGCCTTATCTTCTATTTACTTTAATATCATTCAATTGACATTCCCATCTTGTGTTCAAATGGTTAGAAGATCAAATTTGATGTGCATTTTATTAAAATATGCCACCTTGGGAGGATCTAGAAAGTATTTAATATAATTTTTGAATTGTTCCAAATAATTTCTTTGCTATCACGGCATTTAAAGTTTATTTATTTATTATTTTTTACATAGTGCAATGAATACTTCTGGATTTTTCCCCAGCATTTAGTTGGTATATTTTTTCCCTTGCAATGACCTCAGCCCTAGCCTTATAGATTTGTTTTTAACTTCTGTATTTAAATCAATGCCTAAAGTTGAAAAATGTTTGCCCATGTTTCATTTCACTTAATTTAAAACAGTTTTGGAACAGATAAAATACTCTAATTTCTAACCTCCTATTTCCTTCCTCTAATAGTGGAAAAAATATACACACAATCATACATCCAGTAGATACAGGGGTGTGTGTATTTGTTGTTCAACATGACTTAGTGAATACTTTGTTGCCAAATCAACGCCAGCACCCCTCCTCCCATGGTCTCTGCCTTACACAAGAGAAGCCAGGAGCAGTGTTTTCTGGAATGTTCTCTCTTGTGTGATACCTGGTTAGGTCCACATTGGACAAACTTAGTTAAGATATGAAAAGTGGATTGGAAGGGCAATTACTCTCCAGGTCCAGTAGCAACCATATGTGCATTGCTGCAGATTGAGGGATTTGGGGGCCATTCAAAAATATCATTTAATAAATGACAAAGAATAGCTGTGGAAATGATCCAGATGAAGGATGGTTCATGTGAGAAATAAATGCTACATTTAATCCTCAATTAGACGCTGTATTATGGGGGGGATGCTATGTAGGACATTAGTAATTCAATGAACTAAGTTACAAAGCACACAAATAAATGTCAGTTGGATGAAAACATTGTATCGGTGTTAAATTGATTAGAGTTGATAATTGTACTATGATTGTACATGAGAATATCTCTATTCTTATGAACTAAATAGTAAAATATTTAGGAATAAAAGGTCATGATTTAAATAACTTGTTTTCAAATGGTTTAGATTTTTTTTTTTAATGGTGTGTGTGAGAAGGAGAAAGAAGGGAAAAGAGCAAGAGAGAGGACGAAGGGTAAAGAAAATGTAGTAAAATGCAGGCAACAGACAAGTGTGCAGTTTTACATTTAGTGGCTTTCCTCTAAGCTTGAACTTATTTCCAAATTGAAAAAAAAAGGTGGGGGGGGACATGCAACTGGTCTCCCATGTGATTAGATTTGATGGGAGTAATGACCTTATTGCTCCTGGAGAAAGAGATGATGATAGGCCATGATATTTGAGGACTAAAGAATCACTTATATTATTACTATTGCTTTCCTGGAATAATAATAGTACATTATTACTATTACTTTCCTGTAGATGGGAGGGCTCTGGAATGTCAAGTGGGTCTTCCACTATAATATCCTGGTAGAAATAAAAGCCTATAGACTTTGAGTAGTTTGGCTGTTTTTGACAGCACTGGAGAATTTAGGAAAAGAAAATAAATAATTTAGGGTTTTAACTTCTGAGCTCAAGGCATGAATAGGAAGCCAGAAATCTTCTAGGACTCTGTGAAAAAAAAAAAACTTCAATTTCTAATAATTGCAGGACTGATATTTCTGAATGAAAGACCATCTCTGCAGATTGTTAAAGTACAATGTAAACTGAACTCGCAGCTTGGGGGGTCTGTATGTGCAAGTTAGGATTTTGTTCCGGAAAACTACGAAATCTGTAAAACTGGGGCAAACCCTGGATCTCAAGTGATGAAGGTACTTGTGAATGATCCTATCATTTTAATTTTACAAAGCTAAGTATCATATGTATATGATGAAATGCACAGATAATTGTAAAAGTTATTGTTCTGAAAAATGTGACACCCTTGTATCTGCACCCCAATCCAAACAGACACCCCATAACCCTTTCTGATTAATCCCTTTCCCACACACAGGAGGAACCCCTGCTCTGATTTTTGACATCATAAGTAGTTTCTTGTTTTATAACTTCATGTAGTAGAGAGAAAAATGGTCCCATTTCCCAAGGATATTCACACACTAATTCTCAAAAACTTTATATATTTTAGGTTAAATGGCAAAGGAGAATTAAGGTTGGAATTAAGGCTGTTATTCAGTCATCCTAAGGGTCTTTAAAAGTGGAAGGGGAGTTAGAAAAGAGCATTGTAGAGAAAAGTACCAGTGAAAACGTCTACGGCCAGAGAGATGCAACATTGCTGGCTTTGAAGATGAGGGATGTGAACCACACGCCCAAGAACATGGTTCGACTGTTAGTGCTAGAAATATGGGGAAAAGAAAAAAGGATTTTCCTCCAGAGAGGAACAAAGATTTATTGGTATCGTGTAGTTCTATGTCTGACTTCAAAACTACAAAACTGTAAGATAAGAAGTTTGTATTGTGGTAGGCTGTTAAGTACACAGTAAAGTATTAGCAACAAAATAACACTTTATGTGAAATAACAGAATTGAATAATACAGCCTGTGTTCTGTGCACCACTGCCCTTGCTCAGCTGAACGTTTCTGACATTCACCAATGTTGTTTTATATATCAGCTTGTAGAGCTGAATAGCGTTTCATTGTCTGAACGTGCTCTTAAGATAATTTCTCCTAAGGATGGGCATGTGGATTGTTTCCGTTTTCTTAGTTAGTATGAATAAATTATAAACTGTGTTTTAAATGAATTTATGTAGTATGTAGTGTGTTTGATATTCAGGACTCCTTGGCATGAAGTTTTAGGCTAGAAAGTGAGATGCCTTTAAGTAGAATTCCTCCTAATTAAATATGACCTCCCTAAAAAGACCTTTCTTTTTCTTTTCTTTCCTTTTCTTTTTTTCTTAAACATTGTGGTACTAAATTCAAATTTTCTTCTTTGAAGCAACTTGGAACAATATCACGACCATTCTTTTTTAATAATAGTACAATAGCAGCAAGCCACCTTTATGAAGTTACTTGTAATCTCTTCTGATTCTTAGAAAAATACTCTGAAGGAGTTCAAAGATACAAAATGTCTTTCCTAAGTTACTGAGGCAAGTGAAACTGGAACCTAAATCTAAAACGGACTTTAGACTCAAATCTCTAAACCTTTTATATTTCACTCCTCTGCCTCTTACATTTATTCATTAATTATTCTTTCATTTATTCATCAGTTACTGTGTATTTATGATAGGCTATGCATACATATTGCATATTAATTTTGTCATACATAATGCATATTTATTTTATTATGTAATTTAGATTAATAAACTATTAATATGTAGCAATTGTAATGTCATAGGACATATTTTGTTTTCTTTTTGCTCATTATAATAGAGAACAAAGCTAAAGTTTTGTGAGGTTCAAATAGAAATCCACTTTATTACGCCTAGACTAAGGAGGAAAAATACCAGTTAACTCCTGGCAAATTTCTGGGCTGCAAGCCCTCAAGAAAAGGGAGTAAGTCTGGTTTATTCTCAAGATAGACAGGAAAGTACTCACTGACTTCTTGCTTGACTAACTGCCTGAGAAACGGAATGGGAGGTACCAACTGTCCCCAGACTGACCTTTAAGAAATACCAGGTGAGAAAGTACCGCAACAAAGCCGTATGACTAACTAACCACAAAAGTCTGCTTCTGTACAATGCTTCTAACCTACCTGGATGCAACTGGGCAGCCTGTGTGCCAACCAGGATGCAGACCAAGCCTTAAAAATCCTACCCCTTAAGCACTCAAAGAACTTTTTGCTTTCAGAAACCGCCTGTTGGGACACTGAGGCAGTCTCCAGCCAGCTCTTCAGAAAAGAACTCCTCTTTAAATTTGACTTGTCTGGTGGTGTGGTCTTTGAGAGACTCCTGGGCATAACAACTTAACTTTCAGAAGTTTATCCACTTTAAATAGGAATAAAGAAAAGAATAGAGATTCATCATAGACTTGCCCATGTGTAGAAAGTTATCTAATTCTTCCACTTCGGTGTTGTTTCACTCAGGAGATAAAAAGCCTGTATGGCTTTATTTCTAATAAGAACAAGAGTGTTATATTAGCTTATTTTTTGGCATGGTATAAATGATAGAAATCCTGATTTCTACTCTAAGTTTGATTCTTTATAATTATATATCAGTAAATTATTCTCATTCAAGCCATTTAGAACAGAATTTCCTAAACTTATTTAACCTTAAAACTTTTAAAATAATCATGTATTTCCCAAACAGCAAAGACTCTTAAACTCTAATGCCTGCTTACGTAAAGGAACAAACAAAAAGTTGTCTTAAAAGCAAAACAAAACCAAAACACACGCATAGCTTTATGAGCTGACAGTAGGTTTAGTTAGTATGTTTAACATACAATAAGCACTGGATACATCATAAATACACAATATGGGTCAGCAGTCATGTAGGAAATGACAGACCCTGAGATGGTTATTGGAAGGCAGAGGGTATGTGTGACAGGCAGTTTGAATGTCACGCTTCACACATGTGTCATGCAATTTTCTAGGCTTTTCTGATGTGGCATACTTCAGGCCATTTTTTAATAAAAATAGGCATCTAACTATTTGTATTTTTTGAACCCGCCTATATGACATTTTTGAGAAAACAATGCTGCTACCGTCAGATTCCTGGCAATGTCGTTTGTTTTTCCAGCACACATCCTAATCCCATGTAAAGCAGTTTGGGGAAAGCTAAGTCTCACTTCTTCTTTGCTGCTTCCAGTCACAAGGCTGAGGCAACGTGTTTCATAAACACAGAGCTGATCTGTGGCTGTATCTCTGGCTGAGCTCCGAAATGAAACATAAACTATGTCTGTATAATCACGTCCTTTGTTCTTTCCCACTGGTTTGTACCGCTGATGAGATTCTGGAGATCTAGTTACAAGTCACAGCATTGTAACATCTTGCCAACCTTTAGGCACTTGCACTCTAGAGTCCTTTTTTTTTTAATGTGTCACAGTTGGACACACAAATACAAAGACTGGATTTTCACATACCGAGTGGCTAGAAGAAATTTTGTAATCATGTGAAGGCTTTAAACAGAAAAGGAGAAAATAAGGGCTTGGATGACTGAGCTCATCTTTATCCTGAAATTTGCCTTGATGTGCTTCCCTTCCCCCTACCCACCTGACCTCTGCTCACTCACTTCTCTTCTTAGGCTTCCTTCCTGAATGCTCAAGATCCGATGAACTACGCCTTCACTCCACTCCCTGATACACTCAAGTTTCCGGTCACATTTTCTCCCACTGCAATGTGATTTTCTGTTTGTTTTTCTGTATTTCCTGCTAGATTATAAAATCTTTATAGACAGAGACTATGTCTCTGGCTCACTCCTGTATTGCAGCTAGTCCTGAGGATCGTATGTGACAGGTGCATCTCTAACTCTCTCTCTATCTATATATCTGTATCGTTTACCATCTCTATCTAATGGGAGGAACACAGACCAAGTGTTGACAATGCTAAGGACATACCCTGTTATTACAGTGCTGATGTTGATTGCATGGAAGAACACCCATAAACTTCCTATACATATTCAATTGACATTTGTAAATATTCGATTGGCTGAAAATTTTAGTGGAAAGATTTCCTAAAATGGGAATTCAATACTGTTGGCACAGTTTGTATTCAGCTATATATTTGCTTTATTGAAGTATACTTTTTCCCTTTGTTCAGTTGGGTTCTTGTTTAAAAAAAAATAATGTTTTGGCAGTCCTAGTAAGTTTGAAGTTTGTTTGGTGGTTGTTTTTATTATTTACCTTAAATAGGTCTATGCTATTATGAAATACAATGGCAATTTATTCAATTTTTTTTTTCAGGTAAATATGTAAGTTTTAGAGATAAGATGCTTTTCTTTGAGTAGAGTTCCTAATTCTCTATTATCAGTGAAGAAATGGCCTACAATGAGAAAAGTGGAAAAGACATGACAGTCAACAGTTCAGGATTCTGCAGGGTTCTCTGGAGGAAAAATTCGAACTAATGGAGAGAGAGAGAAAGAAACAGATAGAGAATTTTAAAGGAATTATCTCACGTAATTGCAGAGGCTGGTAAATCCAAAATCTTTAGGATAGGCCAACTGACTACAGAGCCAGGACAGAGTTGATTCTGTTGTTCAAGTCCAAAGGCAGTCAGCTGGTAGAACCCCCTTTTCTTTGGATGAGAACAATCTTTTCCTATTAAGGTCTTCCCTTGATTGGATAAGGCCCACCCACATCATGGAGGGTAATCTGCTTTACTTAAATTCTATTTATTTAAATGCTAAACGCATTTAAAATACACCTTGATAGAAATATCTAGGCACTATGGCCTAACCAAATTCACACAAAATTTCCAACATCACAGTCCATGTGTCTCTTTTCTTCCCCTGTATCTAACAGACAATCCATTTAGAAGGATGAAGAAATTAAAAGAGTTATGGTGGAGATCTCGTCCAACACACAAGGTCAGTAATTGGAGTCAGCAAACGGGATCAATAGTTTTTGCCATTTAATTTAGAACAGAGAATGCCTTCTACTTCTGTGGCCATAGATATTAATTTAAATTTTTAAAAAGCAGTGTGTATAAGTTTCCTTGTTGTCAAGAGTAACTATAAATTCACACAAATATAGTGTGTGTCATATACATTATAGAATACAATCATCTATTGCCTGGTTATTTCTCCGATGAATGCAGAGAATCTGATGTTGGATATTGGAAATGGAGCCCTAGAGACTAGAAGCTGGTTCTAAATTTGGGATATGAGATCTAATTGGGTTGTAAATTTGACCAAATAATTGTTCCTTGTTCCCAATCAATGACGAGTAATAGAGAACTGTAAACTATATACATACACTATGATATTTTCTGTTTACATTTATAAGCGTATCAACTGCTTTTTACCTATGTTTGTATTTTTTCACACACAAAAAAAATCAAGAATGCTTGTAAAAACATTTATGTACATGGAAAAGGGGAGCCTCATGTTTTGGCCATGTGCAAAGACAGGTGGCCATCTGGAAGGAGTCTATTTCTCTATGTCCAAGATGTGAATGGCTCTCCCCGATGATAAACAAAGTTCCCATAGAACTTGTCAAGGGCCTTGTCGTAAGGTAGGCCAAGTGCTCACAATCCCACACAAGAAAGACCCTACGCAGTGGGGTCTGTTCTCTCCATGATGTGTGCAAGTTCTATTATGGCTAATGGGAATTGCACATGCATTTCCAGAAAGCACAGTGCTGTGTGAACTGCAAAGGGAAAGAAAACACAGCATGAGATTTAAAAAAGAATAAAAAAGAAGGAACAAAAAGAAAGAAAAGGAAGAAAAATCATTTTTCTTGTGTACTCCTCTAGTGATGATAAAACCTGCAGATATTGAAAATAAAAGCATTAGCTTTTAAAAGAAACTAAATGTGGTTATATGTCCTCTATGTGTAAGCACAGATTCAAAAGTATATTTGGTCACTGGTACTTTAGCTATCCTTTTGCTTCCATAAAACAGTAGATATATTGCATGGGGGTATTAACTTTATTTTTCTCTAAAAAATTATTTATTTTCAATGATTTTAAAATATTATAATTATAAATTCTGAAATTAATGTAACTATATAAACTGTTTTTTATATAGGCCAGAAAATACAGACTATGGTAAGCATTTCTTATCAAAATATATTTAAAATATTAATGATAGTCGTAGTATCAACATACATTTAAGATTATACCTTAAGTTGATATAAATATAAATTATTTTTTGTTAAAATAGGAGCATCAAAAACTCAAATAAGGAGGAGGGAAGTATATAAAATGTTAGGAATGCATAAATATTTTGAATTCTTGGCACATAGCTAAATGTGAATTCTTAGCATGGGTCAAAATCTTTTAAAGAAATCTTGGCAAAAGAAAAACACACACGCACACACAAGATACACATAAAATACTGAGCCAGTCTTATAAAAGGAAATAAAAACAAACTACAAATAGAAATTGCTTTATTTCCAAGTTGATTCATTTTGGCAAACTACATAGTATATAATGTCTCTTCTATGATGATGAAAAGATAGTTTTCAGTGTGTCATGAGAAGGCCTGTTCCCAATGATTAACATTTACTACATGATAGTTAATATTCATAATAGAGGTAGATATGATTTCTGGAATATAATTTAATCAAATGCCATAAGAATTTCCCAGCTTTTTTTAACTGACCAACATCCAATTATCCCTGTGTGTGGTTTCTGTGCACAAAGGAAAGCTACTTTCCCTTTCACATTGCCACCATGACCCCTGGGGCTGCAAGAATTATTAAAATCACAGCCATTACTTAGATTTGCATGGGCAATTAAAAATTCTGAAACTGAAAAGTCCCACTGGATGGATTTTGCAACATTTTAATAATGAAGTTGATAAGAATAATTATGATGCTTGCATTTATGAAAGGTTTACTTTATGCGCCACATAGATCACTGTTGCTTCTCACAATAACCCTGATGTATATTCACAGCCAAACGCCTGCTACAGAGGAGGAAACTGGACATAGAAAAGCCAAGAACTTTTCCAAGATTACACAACAAGTGACTAAGACTAGGTATCTATGACCACAGATGTTGTGCTTTTCTCCAATAACTATGCTACCTTATGAGGAGAAAATGTTTACCTTGTACTCAAGAATTAACTGACCGTATATTAGAAGGGATCACACAAATATTTAATATGCCACAACAAATAATTTCGAATGTAAAAAAGAAAAGTTAATTATTTCTCATATAACTTATTTTGCAATGTGACTCCTTAATTATAATAGAGTCCAAATAAATTAGAACCATTAAGACAAATCACATTTTTTATTCTATTTTAAAATGTAATATACTGATTTTTTTTTTATTGTTGCAAATGAGAACTTTATAATGCCTACTGCATCAAATATATTTGCATTGTGCAGGTACGTGGTGATAAAGAATGCTTTGGCATATTTAAATTCTAGATCGAAGTATGTCCAATTAAGTAGGACATCAAAGAACATCAAAGCACTGGGTTATTTTGGCTTATCTCTGTTATTGTCTAAATCCGGAAGCAGAAACAAGCAGTATGCCAATATTGCCATGGTTTTTAAGCATCTGTTTCCTGACCAAATGTTCCGTATTTTACAATTCTATAAAAGTGCATGAGTATTAGTAGCTTTTGTAGCAGAATGAATATTCCTCCCCCCACCCAGAATTTTTTGAAATCGTAAAGAAAACTTCCTTCTGTTTGACTCAAATTAGGATTCCAGATGTCCAAGGTCAAAGGTTGGAAATAAAAGTATCAAGTTTTGTCCCACTCTAAACAGAAGGCATGGCCAAAATGTGTGAAAGTTTTCCCAGAGGGTGTTCATTGTAGTTTTATTTTTTCTCTTGTGTATCCTGGAAAAAGGTGCATATCTCCTCCATTGAATTATGCTGTTTTAATTCTATCCTCACAAGTGGCCTGAGTCTTCTGTATGTGCTCTCGAGCAATTGACTGCACTTTGACCCTTAAAATGCTTTTTACAAATACCTAAATTTGGATGACTGCTAATTTTCTTCTTTCTGATTTTGATTAAGGTTCTATTTGGTAACATTTGACTTTTTTTTTTTTTCTTTTTTTTTTTGTCAAGTGCTAGTATGAGACCGGAGATGGGGCAAACTAATAGAAAATAAAGACATCAGGAACTTGGTTTTATTTTGTTCTGCTGAATGGATGACCTTTAATAGCTGTTTTACCTTTTAAGAATAATTTATTTTCTGGCCATATTGTTTCACAATAATATTCTGGAAATGGTATTATTTTTAGAAAATATATAAAATAATTCCTTTCCAAGGCTTGAATTGTGATGCTATCTTTGAAATACCATGTTATCAGAAATAAACCAAAGCAATGTTCAAAACTTTTATTTATTCTTCCTAATTATTTATGACATATTTAAAACACTGTAATTTTGTATGTCATAGTTAATTCAACAAATATATTGTGATCATCTATGAGGGCAGTGCCATTGAGAACAGGATGGGAGGCATAAAGAACAGGAGTGAGGAAACAAAAATGACAGTAATAAAATAGAGGTACCCAAATTAACCTATGATCTGAAAGTAACATGGAAAACATAACACGGGAGATAAGGTGTCCAAACCATGAGTATACTTGGGTTTGGCTCTGGAGGCCTCCGGCTTTCCATTTCTATCAATACAGTATGTTCATTTTCAAAAGGAGAGTTTCTTGTCTATTTCCTTTTCCATAGGGCAGACTTCTGACAAGATCTGCTCCTGCCTTTGAAAATTTGTATTTGACCAAGGACAACTAATCCTTGCTCCAAAAGTATCATATCGGAGAAACATGAGATTGTTAAGTTGTATTTCTCATAAAAAAGTGAATAAATAATCAAGTATGTTTATACTTTATTAATAACTATTAAGTTCAATATAACCTTCAGATGGAGTTATATTTTTTAAAATGTCAGGACCCGTGTTTTGTTGCTTTGGATAATGTATCAAGACAATCAAATAAAAAAGGAATATACTGGTTGTAAAATTATTCAACTTTAAGTAACATTGAACACCATGAATAACAGAAAAGTTTTGAAGTCAGCCTGTGAGTCAGATTGTGTGGCCATTCAAATCCTGATGATCTCAATTTGGCTAGTAACTTTGCTTGTCTATGTTACTGCTTTCTTATCTGTAAATATCTCAGAGATTTATTGTGAGTAAGAAAAGATATGGTACATAAAAAGCAAATAGAACAAGGCCCGCTGTATTATTGTTCATTAGAATGTGAGCTCCATGGGGGTAGGTATTTTTTTCTTATTTGTTCACTGATATATTTCAAATATTGAGGACAATGATTACATATAATAGAAGATTTTTAAAAATTCAAATAAATAAATGTGTCAATTCAAGGAATAATTTTGGGTTAATAAGTTAACAGTTTTATGATGAAATATGACATTATTAGGGGTAAAGAGCAATGTTTCATACTGATAAAATAATTCACTAGAGATTATAATAGTTATGAACTTTTAAGTCCTTAATAACAGGGGCTTAAATATGTAAAGAAAAACATGAAAGATGTAAAATGAGATTTCATCAAATCCAGCTTTAGTGTCACATTTTAACATATTCTTCCTAGAAATTGACAGAATCAAGCACAAACAATTTAGAAAATTTTTGCAAGATTTGAGCAACATAGGTGGGTTTCATATAATACATGTCTCACAATTCTCCACTTTACAAATAGTAAATTCATATTCTTATGAAACATGGGAAATTTACAGAAATTGAACATCTAGACTGCAAGAAATATAAATAAAAATCCCCCAAATAACCACTATTTAAGCAAAATGAATTGACTGTAGTGCAATAAAATAAGAAATCTAAAATAGAACCGTAGCCCAACCTTAATCTTATAAACATAAGACTCTCCTAAATTAATTGAAAGTGTGTTCACATCTAGAAGTGAAAAGAAGAAAAAAATAAACACCCAGAGAAATTTAAAGAAAATGAAAGCAGAAAAGAAAAAGAAAAGGAGCAGAAATTAAAGAAAAAAAACACAATAATAAGTAAGAAATGTTCAGAAAAGTAAATTTCTTTAAAAGAATAATACAATATTAAAATATAGACAAGATTAATTGAATATATACATAATAAAAAACAAAAATGGGAATATAATTGAACTAGAAAACAGATTTTTAAAAAGCTATAAATTTCTAATGAATAACTTAACAGCTGTAAATGGGAAATTAAGATGCAATAGACTGTTACATAGATAACCATAAGTTTCTAAAATTGAATCAAGGAGAACATAAAAACCAGAGTGTTTCAAAAACTATCAAATAATTGAATTAGTTACTATTATCTCCCCAAGAGAAAGTACCATGGACACACAAATTTTATGGACAAATTTTACCCTATCTTCAGAAAACAATTTCTTTCCAGATAACCATAAATGAGATTGCCTTAAATATAATTTTCTTGGTCCTTTTTCCCTCTAATATGCCATGTTTCAAGTTTTAAGTATATAAATGAGACCTACAGTATGCTAATGATATTATAATTATTATTAATAATGCTTAATAATAAGCATAATAGTTAATATTATGCTTATAAAGTGACATCCACATCCACTATGGATATTTTTTCCCATGGACTATAGACATGAGTCCAGATCTAAGAACTCAAGTCTTCAATTCCTCAATCTCCCACTTTCAGAATGGAGAGACTTGGGCTTTCTACAGCACTTCTCCTAAAAGAGGAACATGCCATCTGTTAACATTCACTGCAACTTCTTTTCTCAGAGTTTCATAGTTCTCGGTATAGAGATCTTTCACTTCCTTTGTTAAATATTTCACCAGGTATTTCATTTTTTTTTTATGCTACTGTGAAGTATATTTTATCTTTGATTTGATTCTCAGCTTGATCGTTAGTGTATATGAAGGCTGCTAATTTGTGTACATTGATTTTGTATTCTGAGTAGTTGGTGTATTTCTTTATTAATTATAGGAGCTTCGTGGTTGAGTCCTTGGAGTTTTCTCCGTATAAGATTGTATCATCAGTAAAAGAGTGATAGTTTGACCTTCTCTGTCCACATTCGGATACTTTTGATATCCTTCCCTTGCTTGATTGCATTGGCTAGGACTTCTGGTACAATGTTGAATAAAAGCGGGCTTGGAAGAATCAACCTTGATAAAATGTCTATATCACATAAAGCAATCTATAGATTTTAATACATTCCCCATTAAAATACCAATAGAATACTTTGAAGATCTTGGAAAAATAGTTCTATGTTTTGTATGGAACAGAAATTAAAAAACTTCAATAGCCAATGAAATTCTATAAAAAGAGAACAAAGCTGGTGGCATCACTTTATCAGAATGCAGGCTATACTACAAGTCTACAGTGATCAAAACAGGATGGTGTTGTCACAGAAATAGAGACATAAATTCGTGAAACAAAGCAGATTGTAGGGGTGAGACCAGCTGCATATTGCCCTCTGATTTTTGACAAAGCAAATGAAAGCATACACTGGGAAAAAGAATCCCTATTCAATAACCGTCTCTGGAGAACTGGTTAGCCACAAGTAAAAAACTGAAACTGGACTTGCACCTCTCATCATTCACAAGGGATAAAATGTTTAAATACAAGACACAAAACTAAAAAGCTCTAGAAGAAAGTGGGGGGGAAACCCTTAATCCTATTAGCCTAGGGAAAGAATTTATGAAGAAGACACTGCTGACAATTGTAGCAACAACTAAAATAAATAAATGGTACCTAATCAATTCAGAAACTTATGTATAGCTCAGGACACACTCAGTGGAGTGAAGAGACAACCTACAGAATGGGAGAAGATGTTTGCATGCTGCACATCTGACAAGGTGCTACTACCCAGAATCTACAAAGGACTCAAGCAGATCAATTAAAAAAAAAGTCAAACCACTTCACTAAAAACTGGTAAGAGACATGAACAGAATCTTTTTGCATGATGACAGTTGGGTGGCCAACAAACAAATGAAAAAATGCTCATCGTCCTTAAGCATCAGGGAAATGTCAATCTAAACCACTCTGAGATATCGCCTAACCCCAGAGAGAATGGCCCACATCACAAGGTCCCAAAGTGACAGACGCTGAAGGGGGTGCAGAGAGAGAAGGGAACACTTGAGCACTGTTGGTGGAACTGCAAACTAGTACAGCTTTCATGGAAAGAACTATGGAGAAATTGGACCTGATCAAACTAAAAAGCTTCTGCACAGCCAAGAACATAGTGAGTAAAGCAAGCAGACAGCCCTCAGAATGGGAGAAAATATTTGCAGGTTCTACTTCCGATAAGGGTCTAATAACCAGAATCCACAGAGAACTCTAATTTATTAGCAAGAAAAGAACACGTGACCCCATTTCTGGGTGGGGAAGGGACTCAAAGAGAAACTTCTCTAAAGAAGACAGACGCAAAATCTACAAACACATGAAAAAAAGCTCATCATCCTTAATCATCAGAGAAATGCAAATCAAAACGACTTTGAGATATCACCTAACCCCAGTAAGAGTAGCCCACATAAC
>CAUYPK010151943.1:0-14044 GCA_963574355.1 Loris lydekkerianus
AAAGTGAACAAGTGAATATTTATTTAAAACAAGAAGAAAATTGAAGAAAGCCACACCAAAATTTCCCCAAACTACTATTTCTTTGGAAGTGTGTTCATATATTTTCTTAGCCACTTTACCTATGTGGTTGTACAATTTCAAGTGTGATGGAGCACAAGTTCAGGGTGAAGGACACGATGGTTTCACTGTGACTCCACACAGCTACTTTGCACATTTTACCCAAACACAAAGCCATGTGAACACACAGTGTACGACAGCACTTGACTGCCTCTCGGAACAAAAAATGCACTTGGTTCGTGTTAAGCCCTTCATGTTTATTTTCACATCAAGTGGGAAAAACGAACTAGATTTGCTAACATCTATTCTCAAAAAGCCTCTTGTTTCAAGTTAGTTTAACCATTCACGGGCTTCCCAACTTATCTCATTGCACCTGTTTAGTTCTCTTGCGACAAGGCCACATTTAGCCAAATGGGGGCAGTTTCTACAACCCAACTTCAAATTCCCAGCCCTGGTGCCCCTAGTGCTCTAGCTAGCATTCTGGAATGACTCAGCACTCTGTGTTTTATACCATCGCAACCTGTCGGAACTAGCTGATGGGTAAGTCGGAAGATAAAGCTTGGCGGGTCTGAGACAAATGAGCACGTTTCAGGGGACACAGGATCCAGGACAAGGTGTTCGCTTTGTGTGGTTCACACCAAAGTAGATGGGACTCTGGGCAGTCAGCCCGGCTCTTAGGTGGAGAGCAGCCAGCCTGTGCATGGCATGACTCTAGCTGCCCTCCACATGGGGGCAGACAGCTACACAAGAGGAAGTCCAGTTGCTGTCAGGTGCGAGGGCAGCCTGAAGCCTGTCTTAGGAAATTGTCCATAAATGGAATTTCAGGGGGACACAGTCAACCGTCTTGCACAAGGCTGACAAAATGTTTGCTGCACACTGAGCTGACACTCAGGAGGCCAGGGACCTTGCATCTGAATTTCAGCTTGCTTTTGAAAGAGGCATCAGAAGTCAGGTAGTGATAATATATAAGAAAGCATCTCTGCCATTGGATTTAACTCTCAGGGCCACTTTTCAAAAAATGTAAATTGGCTTCTAGGGAAAATTCAGGCATCATCTTAAAAGGGAATCTAATGAAAACTTCAACGTATAATATAAAAATATACATTAGGCTTTAAAAATGAGTGTTACTTCACAGCTGATATCAGTGACTTGTCATATAAGAAATAAATAAATAAACCGGTGTGTGTCCTACATGAAAATGTCAAATACGGTTAACAGACATGGTATAAAACTCGAGATTCCCCCCCCCTCCCCAGAACTATCTGGGTAATGACACATCAAAGTCAAGGCAAATAAACTGTGTGCAATGTTTTTACAAAACGGCTCCCGGAGAATTTGGGAAGGACAAGGGATAATAAACAGTGTGCTGCTGACTGCCCACCAGCCCACCGACTTTGGTATGAACCACAGAAAGCACAAACGCTAGAGATGGATCCAGGAAGAGTCACGCACGCGCCCAAAGTCTCGAATTTCCAGAACACATTTCCTTGCCACAGAGAACGATGATGACTTTCACAGAGATCGGTTTCTGATGAATTCTAGAGAGGAGGAGGCTACCTGCTAGGTCAGGGCCCAGGAGCAGACCTAATAAGCTCCCCTGCTGGCTGCTGCTTTCTTTCTAGTTTTCCTTAAGATATTCTTGTCAAAGAGCTCTTTCTCGCGGTAATGCACGGGTGGTCCCTGCAGGTACTTCTCTTCTGCTGCCTGGTAGTCTAGCCCCTCAAGTGTGGCAATTGCATAAATGATTGCTTCCGGCAGAAGGACTTCCAGAACGAAGCTGACCTTGTCATCTCTTATCCGAGTCAGCATGGCACGGTCTATCTGTTTGTAGACTTCCTGTAAATGTTTGACCACCACATCCAACTGATCCTCATCCTCCAGGTATGTCTCGATGCAGACCGAGTACCTGTTTGAATTGAGAAATGACGTGAGCCATCTGGACGGTTTCCTGCCTTTCAAGATGTCCAGAAGGTGGTGGTCAGCCCCCTTTCTCTTCACGATGAAGTCCACCAGCTGCTGGTTGGCTCGGTCCCGAGCGGCCCGCATCCGGTCCGGGAGAATTCTCTTGCAGGGCCTCTTCCCGCGCGGGGAGGCCTCCTCCTCCTCGGAATCCTCCAGGTCTGCGTAATTCACCTTTGGAAAGTCAATCTGCAGGTCCCCCTCTTGGATGGCTTTCCTCATCGGGTAGCTGACATCAGCAGTGTAGTAGTGGAGGAAGGAGCCGGCAAAAGAGCCACGGGCGAGACCCTCTCGGTAGTGGGAGATGAGGGAGAGGCACCAGTTGACGCCCTGCCTGTACTCTTTCTCAGCTCTCTTCAGTAGCTTCTCCTTCTCTTTACCCTCCAGGAGCTTCAATCTCCGAAGAGGGACGCGGATGCCTCTCTTCTCAGGGTGCAGGTTTGCCTCAATCAGGAGCACCCTGGCGGTCTTCTCTGCCTTGCTGACACTCTTTACCACCGCCGGCCAAAACGGAAGGTCTTGAAATTTAAACCAGACCATGGTTCCTGTTTCAATGGGACACGGCTCCTGCGGGGATGCAATCCTTGCGGGTCGCCCCCGTCGTTTACCGCCAGCTGTTTGAAGAGTGGTGATAGGCTTAGGAGGCTTTGGGTGAGGTTCTTGCGGTCCCTTCTCCAAACGTGGCACTTGAAGCTTCCTCTTCCTTTCCGCAAGACGGAGCGAGTACCGCCGCCTCGGGGATGGGGGTGTGCAGGCTGCTGAGGCACCTTCCAGGCCCAGCTCCCCCGCACCCTCTGCAGGCAGCCCAGTGCTCCCTGCATAGTCCGAGCATGCAGAGGAGGTAGCCACGGCCTTCGGGCAGGTGTCCTGTGCCTCTCTGCCCAGAGCTGTGGGCACAGTGGGGACCAGCCCCGGTGGCCTACATGGAGCCACCTGTTGGTCTTCAGCACATGCATCCTCTTCGCTGACTGGGGGGCGTGAGGACGTGGCTGTGGAGGTGTCTGCCTTTGTCTTGCCCTCTTCCTCACCCTCATGCTCCCAAAGTGTCGGGAAATCTTGGCGGGCAGTGGCGCTGTGTGATGCCTCTGTCTGCGTCTCTGCTCTGGTAGGAGTGACGGCTGTGCGCACCTGTGACGCACCACCGTGCACACCCTTCTTGCTCTCTGAACGCACCAACAGTGACCCTGGGTCTTCACGTTTGCCAGGACCCCTCCCTGACTTCCCCTTGCGTTTCCGACGCTTTCTACGAGGGGGGCGCCTGGCTCGCCTTGCCGGCACCTTCTGGGACGGCCCGGGGGTCTCCAGCGCATCTGGTTTTCTCTGATTGAGAATCTCCAGGGCCATTTTCAGGGCTCTTCTGTAGCACTCTTCCTGTTGGGGCGCAGCTCTGCCCTTCGACTGCACCACTGCTGAGGAGGAGGCCATGGCTTCAATTTCAGACTTAGTTAGGGGCTGCACGTCTGTGCCCTTAACCTTAACTTTTTCATCTGCTGAGAGGATTTGAACTGCTAGAGAAAATGTCCCCTTCTGCTTGTTTTCCAGTGAAGCCCCAGATCTGGACAAAACCCTTGCTGGCCATAAGCGGCCTTTCCAATTGCAGAGGACATACTCAGAGTCCATGATGGTGTGCGTCGTGGGGGAAGAGGTCACTAAGAGAGGCTGAGGCTTACAGCTGTCCTGCCCGCTGCTACCGCAGCTCTGGCCTGAGGCCTCCTGTGCCTTCACACTCAGGGGTTTGCAGCCCGCGTGGCCGTCTGCCTCCACCGGGATCTCCCAGAGATGCTGGAGCTCGAGTCTTCAGTGCACGATACTGGAGTTTACTGGAGGACAGAAAGGAAAAGGAGATGTGAGACAGAACCCCCTCCCCCCCCTTGCCTAGAGAAGAGGCGCCGTGCAATTGCAATGAGACTGATAAGAGACGGATGGGGTGAGGAAACACAACAGGTGTGTTTGATGGAAACCGGTAAATGGCAAGGGTTTGGGGAAAAATACAGAGGGGCCCTGGGTGTCTTGGAACACTCCCAGGCAGTCCAGTCCTAGTTGTAACGAGTGAACACTGAGGAACACATCTACGTGAGGGAGGGGTGTGTCCTGTCAGGGACCCCGTTTTTCTTATGGGATGTTCTCTGCTTTTCGGCTCCCTTGGGCTTCAGCCTATGGGAAAGCTTTCTTGTTTTTCCTTTCTAGGGTGCTAGTGCTGCTCTGCGCACCGCAGGAAGCCTGAGGCCATCTCCTGGGTACACAGGATGGGTGTCAGCATGGTGACATGTGCAAGGGCATGAGCGGTGAGAAGCCAGAGGCCATGAGCGTCCTGCTGACGATGGCTGGCTGTCGTGGTCCATGAGGACTGCTGCAGCACTGGTCCCTGGCTGCGACCTGCACCTCTGTGTTGTGGCTTAAAACTTGGCCTCCCAAACACCATGCCTGCAATTCTTAGCATGAAAACAAGTCTCTGCAGAGCCCCGGGGACGAAAGAAACCCACAACCCACGTTCCCACGCAAAATGGCTACAAATGGATGTTCAGTCAATGGGCAAGTCTTACCCAGTTTCTCACGCGGCAACTGCCTGTGTGCACACCCTTCTGCTCGCTTGCTGTCTCTCAGGCGCACTGTTCTCCCGGGGGCTGAACGGTGCCGAACGTAGATACTCAGGATCCGGGCACCACGAATGTCAATCTGGAAAATGCAAAACAGATACAAAGTTAAGCCAAGTAAGTGGGGATAGATTTGTCATGTTCCATCCCCAGTATCCCTTATCCCTTTTGAAACACAGCAGACATCTCAATGCCATCCATAAAGTCATGCCATGTTGGTTTTCTTCCTTCTTTTGCAGTTCAGAATGCTGCCACGTTATGCTACTTTGTGGATGCCAGTCTTGTCCTATTTCGGAACCGAGGGAACTATTCCCTGGGTGATAGCACCAGCCTTGGACACAATGTGAGTGGTCTGCGTGTGTGTGGAACCGAAATGAGGTTTCTAATGTTGCTGCATCTTTCCAATTCACAGTAACATTCAGTGTGCTTGCAGAGAATATGAAATGCACAGAAAGATTCATGAAAGAGACAGCATGTTACAGATGATCACTCTTTACAGGATGACACGTATCCCTGCAACACATTACCCCCTCATTCACGTGCTCACATACGTGTACATGGCACGTTAAACTAGAGTTGCTGCCATAAGGGACTTGGGAACAGTGTCCCGTGAGTGCCCATTCTCCTGCAGCATTTCTGTGATCGGGTCACAGCAAGGTTTCCCAGGTGTCCACGCTTTATTTAATGAGCTCTCCCACTTCACGGAAATGTGTGCTGCAGAAGATGAGATTATTCCTGCTATCCTTCTCTTCCCACCTCCTTACCCCAAATCCTCTTCATAGTCTCTACTTTTCTCTAATCTTACCCAATATATATTATATCTGGTTTACATATTTTAGCTCAGGCTTCATGGACTTCAAATTATAAATTTCATGGTGTGAAAGGTCATTTCTTAATAAGTGCACATGTGGGTGTGTGTCTAGTTCACACACACCTGTAGGTGCAAGATGAATGCACAGTGATAACGAAATACACATACTTTGGGGGAAACCCTGCACAAAATCTGGGCTTAGGGCTGTGTGATCACACAGCTTTGGCACTCTCTGCCTTAGAGAACTTACAGCACAGGGCTCTCAAGCGCAAGTATCACCTGAGGATACAGAACAGGGAGAAGGAATCACACATGACTCAGCTGCTTGTCTCCTCTCTAATCCCCAGCATACCTCCCCACACCCCGAGAACAGATGCACGCACATCCCCCAAAATGCAGGCACAAATTCTCTCTCTCTCTCTCTTTCTCTCACTCTCTCTCTGTCTCTCTCTGTCTCTCTCTCTCTCTCTCTCTCACACACACACACACACACACACACACACACACACACACACGCGAGGCAGTATCACAAGTTAGAACCCAAGGAGCCTGGCACGGACGCATATAACCCACACTCACTCACTCCACACATCCCTGCCAATGTTTCTGCCTGCAGTGGGAAAGGTATTTTCGGCTCCATTTGGTTCCTTATTTTAAACACATATGTGGAAATTCTATGATACTTAAAATTGCACCATAGGAACTATATTAAGCATTAGTTGTCCAATTACCCAGGAATGCTTACTGCAAACTTGGGATTCCACACGCCCCAGAATCTTTGTGCTACTTACACACGTACACTGCTATAAAATATTTAAAAGCCTTCAAAGTGTTCACAGACTATTCGGATATTCTTTGGTACTCACATTCGGTTACATCTTCTCAAATTACGCTTCTCAATGATAATTACGCTGTCCATTACAGATATATTTCTGATTACAAAAAGCCATACATCCTTAGGAGAGATAGTCAGAAGGGAAGTATGTTAAATAAAAGTATTAAGTATTCCTCTCACCCCATATTTTGCCCCGTTCCTTACATGTACTGATCCAGATAAAATTTCAGTCACAACATCTGGTTAGCTACCAATTAAGTATAAATTACATAGTTTATGTAAATTGCACATTCACATGGACAGCAACACTGTCTTATCACAGGGCATGGAAGGCACTGCAATACAAGAAAAAGTCTGGAAACAACAGAAATCTCATGCTGTGGTTGCAAAGCAAAAAGGAGAGGAAGGAGGATGGAAGTGGGTTTGTGAGGGGAGAAGGTATTTTCTGAGTCATGTTGAAAACGCTACACGGAAGACACATTTATTTACATATCCTCACACATCATCAAAATGTTTCTGACAAGACTCTAAGGACACAGTGCAATCACTTACTGCACATAAGTGAACGAAAGGACAGGGAGTTTAGTGAAACTGTGCCATGCAGAATAGAATCCAGTGGGAACGTTTCTGAAATGTTCTTGGAGGAATGGTTTTTATTGACCAAAGGCTATATTCACTGTTAAATTGTGTCACTAACCACATAAGAGGTCGTCATTCTGAGTCCAAGAAGAAAGGGGGAAGTGACAGTGGAGAATTTTCCAAAATAAGGGAAACTCTCCAGCTGCATATTTCAGTGTGTCAGCTCCCTGACTGTAACACACACACACACACACACACACACACACACACACACACACACACACAAACACCCGGAGGCCTAGGTCTATTGGAGTAACACTACCAGAATCCAAAGTGAAAGGGACACGTTGAAGGGAAAGAGAAAAACAACAAATGTCATTATCAGGCTGTGTCCTCTACCTTTTTCGTTTTTAATGAGGGACAACCTGATACGATGATGTGGAGACCACAAGAAGGGTAAAAGGGAAGGATGTGATAATGAAGGGGTTCAGCAGAGGCCCTCTGAGGCTTGGACAAGCCTGGGCAGATATGGGGGCCTGACATATCTGGCCTCACCTCCCTTGAGATGGGAGGTGACCCTCAGGTGCCTGGACTCCATTGCAAAGGGGGCTGCCCTTTCTGATCTAGAACGAGGTTCCTAGAGGAAGTCAGGGAGGAGACTTGTGCGACCTGAGCCCCTGACAGTGATCCTGGGAGACGAGCAGCTCCTGCTCCAGGGCCAGGATCTACAGGTGGCCTCCATCAGACCGGACCTCTTAGCACAGCCACACCTAGGTCAATCCTGCTGGTGCTGGTGTTTCTGCAGGGACGTGGTGAAAGGAGTGCTTGGAATTTGGTGAAAATACATTATGGACCCTGTCTCCCTACGACAAAGACACGTCCCTATTGGGGAACTTTATTGGAGTCACCCTGATTGGTGTGGCCTTCGAAGGGAAGGCATAGCTGGTCCTCTTCTCTCCTGACCACCTGCCCCCTTACAGAGACCCCAGCCAGCAGACCCAAACAAGATGGTGAAGGCACCGTGGGGCTGGCAGGTCCCAGTCCCAGAAGCACAGAGCTTAGCATCAGTGTACAAGAGCATGTCATGGACAGCACATCCTGTAAGGAAAATCTTTAGAAATATAATCAACAGACAAAAAGCCACGTCCATAACATTGGCTTCCAAATATACAACCACACATGGAAGAACCATATCTCTGCTAAGGGGTTTCTATTTGCTACTTATAGAATGAGGAAGTAGTCGTCCATGATCTTAATGTAATATACCTGACTGTCGTTTGTGGCTTGACAACAGGAGTTTATCTGCTACAGAAGATGTGTCAGCTACCCAAGATGAACATGTCACCAGGCCTGGGCTATTCAGGGCTACTTCAGACCTTCCAGTCCTGCCATCTTGTGTCATCATCCGCTGACTTTGAACTTCTCACTCCAATGTACACGAAGGAGCTTCTTAGGATGGGGAGGTGTAAATGAGTAAATTTACATCATTAAGGGAACATCTGACAATCATTTAGGTTCAGAAAGACTTGAGGACTGGTCCTTTACAGAATCAGATGACAGTCCTCTCACCAAACAGGTGTCCCTTGGTGACACTACGCCAGGACTGGCAGATGACACGACTCCACCTCCCCAGCCTCCCTTTTGTGAGGAGCTGCAGGGCTCTCTGACAATCACCAGGGATTAGAGCCCTTGATGTCCAACTCGGGCCACTCCCTTGGGCTCCCAACACACCTGCACACGCACTCACACACACTCACACTCACAGTGATAGCAGACACCTACTAGGCTTGGTGTTTCTACAGTTACTCCAGCCCTCCGGTCTGTAATATCCTTGTGAAATGAGTCTGCCTCCAGGAAAGAATGCCTTATCCACGTTGCCATAGAGACCAGAGTGTCCTCAAACAGGCTCTCCTTGACGTTAGCTTTCTATGGAAACCAGGAAGTGCAAATGCGTCCTCAGGGGCGCAGCGTTGATCTCGGTCTCAGTCACTCACACCCTTCCCAGTCCAGTGAGTGGATGAATGAATGATGTATTAGAGACAGTGTTCTAAATCCTCCATGGAACAGGCATTGGGGGTAGGAGACTGCCACAAAACGGGCTGTGGAGGAAGGCAAGTAAAAGGCAAACAGGTTCTGTGCCCCTGAGACACCAGGGCTCAGGGTCCAGGTCCTGGGAAGGACCACCTTTCATGCTGCCAGAGTGCACAGGGCCACTGATATGTTGATGCAGGTGGCATCAGGCACTCTTGGTCACCTCATCGTGACCTGCAGAGGAGGAAACCTGTGAGGATAAAGCCCCCGCAGTCCAGAGGACAGGTAGGCCAAAAGTCAGGCTGTGGCAGGAACAAAGGACCCTGGGTCTCCACTGGGTGGGCAGCACACAGAGGTCCCTGTGAAGAGAAATGACCCCACAAAGTGCCTATGGCCCACGGCGATAGGGAGGAAGGGATGCCCTGTCATATCTGGGATCTGTGCTCAGCATGTACTGTTCAAACCACAGGTCCCTGCTTAGTGTGCTCAGCATGTACTGTTCAAACCACAGGTCCCTGCTTAGTGTGCTCAGAGGTAGGTCTCTTGTCACCCGGGTACACAGCACATATACGCCCTGTCTGGCAGTCAGCCAAGCTACCCGACGCGGAGCTGCACTTCCACGCAGCTCTTCCTCCCATTAATGAGCTAGAGCTCGACCTGCAGTGGTCGTCTCAGGCAGGGACAAGCTGGAAACTGGCCCTCGGGAAGGAGGGTGCAGTTCCCATCCCCAGGGTTTTCCCACGTCTGTGTGGCCAATATGCCTCCTCACGGCTGATTTCAAGCCCCCAGCCTCAGCTGCCTGAATGCTCAGTTCGAGAGTGATGCCCAGAATCAGCTCCCACGAGATGAAGCCTGAGACATCCCAGCACAACACTGGACCCAGAAGCTGTAGAGCAAGACTCAGCCACTGCAGTCCGCGTGCCACAAGGGGAGGGCCAAGTGGGACTCCACTCATACCTGTGCGCCAGCCGACTGAAGGGTTTCCTAGTGTGGTGGTGGCTCAGTTACCCCTGCCGACCTGCCGTCTAGCTTGGCTACTTCCCCAGGGAGGGCAAAGAGGGAGCTGTATTTCCCGCAACCTTTTGTAATCAGAGAGACTTTCCCAAAGACAGATGTGGGTGTGACTCTGAGCTCTGCCTCTCGGCAGCCTGTGGCTTTCACACTGTGCACTAGCGTCTGTGCTCCCTACCTTCCACCTTGGACAAAGAGTTGATTAATCGTCACCAAAGAAACAGGTTTTCAGCAGTGCCTAAATGTTCATCTCAGGAACCCTGTCCGGGGGTTCATTGTGCTCTTCCTTTCCCAAGTCAGTGCGTGAGTGCAGACGGCCTCGCAAACTGCACTGCAAAGGGCACATTGCAAGAGGGTGAATGAGGAAGCAGGTAGGAAAACCCATTCCTTCCCATTCCGGCAGACATCACAGAGGCTCGCAAACATGTCAAGCCTTATCGCACGTTTCAGTACTTGTTTTCAAAGCATAGATTTATTTTTATTTTTGGGGGACAGAGTCTCACTATGTCGCCCTCGGTAGAGTGCCGTGGCATCACACCTCACAGCAACCTCCAACTCTTGGGCTTAGGCGATTCTCTTGCCTCAGCCTCCCAAGTAGCTGGGACTACAGGCGCCTGCCACGATGCCCGGCTATTTTTCTGTTGCAGTTGTTTAGCTGGCCAGGGCCTGGTTCGAACCCACCACCCTCGGTGTATGTGGCTTGCGCTGCACCCACTGTGCATCGGGCGCCGAGCCCATACATTTATTTATTTCACATAGCCTACTTACATGTAAGCAGAAATGGGCTAACTATTAAGTGAAAACATTTAAACATTGCTTGCTTGGGTTTTCTTTAAAAACACTTGACGGTTTCACCGCATTGGTCTAACGACTGTTACGTTTCTTAAGTTAAAAATTGTTTATTGAAGCGGAATTCACAACACACGAAACGAGCATTGAATGCATATCACTCAGCAGCCCTCGGGGAGTTCAGAACATTTTGCCATCATCACCTCCGTGTCTCTCGCATTTTCATCCGTCCCAAAGGAAGCCCTGTGCCCATTAAGCAGTCACTCCTAATTCCCACATCCCCACAGTCCCCTGCAGCCACTAATCTCAGTACTTGGGTTTCTTCCGTCTACTGCTGTTGGGAGCAGGGATGCTAATGGACATCCATGCTCACATATTTTTTGAGAACCTGTTTCTAATGCCTTGAGGTATATAACTGGGAGTGCAAGGCCTTTGTCATGTGGGAATTATATGTTTAACTTTTGCGGGAACCACCGATCCCGCTGTCCACCATTTCTATACTTATTTAAGCTCCCACCAGCAATGGACAAGGCTTCCAATTTCTCCACATTCTCAATGGCAGCTATTTTTTTCCTTGTTTAAAAATTGTAGACATCGGAGTTTAGGTTAACTGCTATTGCTGATATTGATTTTCATTTCCCTACTGACTAATGGTGGTGACCCATGGTGTGACCATTGGCCATTCGGATATCCTTTTTGGAGAAACGTATAGTCCGATCTTTACGGATTTATGTCATTTTTCTTGTGGTTGCTTGGAAGTGTAAGGGTTCTTTACATACTCTGCATTCTAGGCCCTCACCAGATGTGTCTATAATTTGCTACTTCCTCCCATCTCCAGGGTATCTTTTCATTCTGCCCATAGTGCCCTTTGACACAGAAACTATTTGAAGGTAGTCAGATTGGTAAAGTCGGAAAGCACAGTGGTGGCCTTCAGGCGGGGGGTGGGGGTGGGGGGGGAGGTGGGAATGGAGAGTTACCATTTCATGGGGAAAGAGTTTGAGTTTGGGAAGGTGGAAAAGTTCTTGAGACGGTTGGTAGTGATGGTGGAATATACATAGTGAAAACTGAAAATACCCCAAAGTGGCAGAAATGGTAACTTTCATGCTATACATAGTTTGTGGCAATAAAAACAAACGGAAACCACAAGCATAAATATTGTTATTGACAAAGTATACAACACATCAAAACTACTGTAAGAAAGTGATCCAAAGCAATCGAAAACACTCAAGGCACAAAGACATTCTAATGCAATGGAAATTCAAATGGCCAAGGGAAAAGAACTCAGTCTTGGAGTTCTCTGGAGAAAAGTAAAGGAAGACCCCACACAAATGTTAATTTACACCCACTCAAATGGCGACACGAAGGAACCTACTATATTGTGTTGGTGCGAGTATGTAACCCGGGGAAGCAAGTCTGATGTTGGATGGTACCTTGGAAACAACAGGGAAATATGGAATATTCCCCCGGCCCATGGCACTGGCAATTGCACCCCGTCACATTGCATACAACTTTTGGAACAAACGCCACACACTGGACTGCTCAAAGCATCGTGGCTTAGAAAGGGCCTAAACGGTTAAGATTTCAGCCTTCCACAGGCAAACACGGGACGCATATTGTGTGGAGCAGCCCACATGGCAAACGACACAATCAGAAAAGTGAAAGGTGGGCGTCTGCAGGGGACGATGTTTGCTCCGAGTTCTCAATACTAACAAGAGCGGCCCCTGCACTACAAGAGCCCTGCCCAGAAGTCCACCGGCAAAAACTGGCGCACGTGGGTGGACGAGCTCCACCGGGGTGCAAACCAGGGCAGGGGAAAGAAAAGCAGGACGGGCACCTACCGGAACACAGGCTCTGCAGGGGACACACTGTGCAGCCGGCGAGGAAGTGGCGGAATCCGGCCTAGATTAAGATGAAATCTCCTGTCAGGTCGAAACACTTGAGAACCCATGCCAGGGAGGGTGAGGGTACAGGGGCGTGTGGCCAGAGCACACAGGCAAACCTTCAGGGTGATGGCTGCTCCTCAGGGCTGGCTGCAAGGAGCCAGGAGGCGAGGGCTGGGGTGTGGGCCCTTCTCCCTCCTCTCGGCTCCTTCCGGGACACTCCCCAGGGTGAGGACCTGGCTGGGGACCTGAGGAACCAAGTCCGGGGGCCACAGCAGGGGTGAGTCCTGGAGGTGGAGGGCCATTCGGTGCCTGGCTAGGCCCCACTTCCGCACAGGCGGTACTGGCCAATCATCCAGGCCGGCTGCTCCCGCACAGTGCTGGCCTCCGAGGGGCGCCCCTGTGACGCCTAGCGGAGGTCATCCGGGTCCTGTGGGGGGCGCTGTCGGGTTGGGTGTGCTGAGGCACCACCTCGTGTGAGGCGGGGCTGGTGGGGATCGGGGTCCCCGTGGCCACCAGGGACTAGGGTTTGGACCTAGACAAGGGTGGGCCGAGGCTGATCTCTGAGGAGATGTCTCTGGCGTCGTGTGGAACCTGGGTCAAGGTGAGGGCACTGATTGTGGGCCAGGGGGTGGCCGAGGGTCCCCAGGTCCCCTGATAGAGGCTCCTTGAGGGTATCTGGGGGGGTGTGTGGGGGCGGTACAGGTCCGTCCCTCCTGCCCAGCCGCCGTCCAAACTGAACCCTCCGGTCACCTGGAGTTTCCGCTGGCGTCCCTGAGGGCGAGTGGGCAGTGCCCGCACCTGAGAGTCCCGGACAGGGACAGAACGGATCATTTCCCATCCCGAGGGCTCGACTCACCCCACAGTCTGACTCACCGCAGGCAGGCAGGGCGTCCCTGGGGTCCTGAGGGCCTCGGCTGCACTGCGTCCTGAGGGTGCGGCAGACCGGGTCTGTGCCAGGCTGCCGCAGTGGCGTGTGGGATGCAGGTGCGCCCTCTGTGGCCAGAATGGGGAATGACGGGACTGAGTGGGGCGGGGCGACGGCACCCTCTTCTGGGTCCCCTTCCGCACCGACAGGAAGCCCAAGAGGGCCCAGCCCTGCTCTTGTTAACCCGGACAGCCTCACCCTCACCCAAAGGCTCTCACTCAACCCGTCCCTACTGCTGCAGAGTGTCATTGCGATCACAAGGGTAGCAGTCCTCCCTAGCACCAAGGACAGCCAACAATAATGCCCAGGAGAAGGAGTTCCATCAGGAGGGCTGCGAAGGGCCCCGTGGAGGTGCAGGCGGTGGAAGGCATGCTGTGACTGGAACCACGAAAGGGGCAGAAAGGGTGGCTGTGTTTACAAGGGTCGGGACCCAGGCTCATTTCCCGTGACCCGCACCTAACGCTTCCACGCACACGTCTGCTTTCCACGTCTCGGTGGCAGACAGCCTGGGAATTCTGCCACCACCACACTGCTCCAGCGCCCTTCCTTAAACATCTTTGTCCTTTTGCT
>CAUYPK010151946.1:0-68881 GCA_963574355.1 Loris lydekkerianus
CCCCCCCCTACCCCCCCCCCCGTGGTTGTTGAGGTGGGATAGGAAAAGAATGATCCAGCTGCCCAGGTGCTGTCTCTGGGCACACTCTTCAAGCCACAGTCTCCAGGCACGTCCCCACCCACTACACCAAGTTTTGCATTAGTAACAGAATGAGGGGAGGGAGATGGGAAACTTGCCCAGCCCTGACCTTTTGAGCACCCAGAACCGTCCCTGCCTCCTCTGGTGGCTATCTGGATGGCTATCTGGGTCAGAGGGGAAAGGATAGCCCCCCCAGCCAGGAGTGAACTTGGCCGCGCGGCAAGGAAGAAAGGGGGAGGGGCGTCCCCTCCCGGTGCTGAGCCGCCTCAGCCCAGAGCACGATCAGTCGGCAACAAAGGGATTTTCTCTCCCACCTCACACACCCGCGCTGCTCAGGGGTTGCCTGCCCCTCCTCGCGGCTCCTTCGCCACAGAGGACCCAGCGCCAGGCCCGCGCCACGGAACACACCCACACCCTCGTTACTCGCCCCCGCCGGCCTTCCAGGAACTCCAGCAGTCTCGCTGGGAGGCGACCCGACCTCCCCAATCCCCGACCTTACTTAACCCCTTGGACTCTGCGGCCTAGAACGCTCCTCTCTGGTCCCTCTTCCTGAGCCCTAGCCACACCTTCTGTCCCCGCCGCTGCATCTCTGACAAAAAGAAACTTTGGGTGGGCGCAGGGAGAACCTGGGATAACCTGAAACTAAGAGGAAAATGTAGCCCAGCCCACCCGGGGAATCGGCACTGCAGACCCTTCCTCACATCATTCTGGGTTCCCTTCCCATCAGACTAGAGAGCTGGCTCCTCTGGACCCCTCCCCTAGAAAGAGGTGAGCCAAGGGAAGCCAACCCTAAGGAGGGGGCAGGTGGGGAGTTCGGGGGAGGCGGGGCACCTATCCAACGGGGTTGCCACCACGCATCCCTCTTCCAGATAGAGCCACAGCCCCGCAGGTCAGGCGCCCCCACCTCTCCAGCTCACAGACCAATGGTCACTTAACATTATCCCTGATGGCTAGTCCAGGCCACCAGGTACCTTTTTGTTCTTTTCACTTTCCTCTCCCGTGTAGCACAACCAAATTGGGAGCCAGGAACCCAGTGTGTATTCAAGATGGGGGGAATCTAAAAAACAGGTGTCCCTCAACAGGAGGCCACCCAGCACCAAAAACCTAAATAGAAAGCCAGGAATCCCCTCACTCTCTCTTTCCCATAAAAAAAAAAAAAAAGAAACCCCACATGCCCACCTTGGTCTGCCCCCACATAGCTGAGTCCCCACTTGAGCGTCTACACAACCCGGGGGCAAATCCAGGATAAATGTTCCACATCACCCCTCCAAAGGCCATGTCAATGCACTTTTGTTTTCACCAGGGCTTTGCAGGAATAAAACACATTTAATGTTGCTACTGCTCCCCCCCCCCGCCCCCCGCAAGGAACAAGCTATACCATGAGGCTAATAACAGCTATCATTAATCTACATAGGAAGCACAAAGGAACTTTTAACACATAAAAGACAGGTAAAATACAGAGGTCCTGCGAGTTCCTTGCTGATTGTACAGAGCCTGGGAATCCCAGGAAGGCTGGGAATGAGGGTAAAAGGAGGAGAGGGGCTCCCACTTTCTTTACAAGGAACAATAGGAATCCCATGTCTGCTATTCAGTCTTGGAACTCAGAGCACCCAAAACAAAGCCATGGAACAACCGTGGTAGAGATGGGGGCCCATGGATTTTTGTAGCTGTTCAGAGCTTAATTACTCCTCCTTGATCCATGGGACTAGACACGACACCACCAAGGTTAAAATGCCCTGAAGAGTGCCGAGCAGATGTGAGTGAGCTGGCAGACGCACAAATGAGGCCTGCCTCAGAGAGCACGATAACAAGTGACTAATACATTGCATATCGTTGAAAGAAAATTATTTTTCTCTAATTTGCATTTGCTTGGGGGAAAAAAAAGCCAACCCGAGTCCCTCCTCACAAGCACAAGTCTAATCCTGGAAATACAGCCCGGCTGCTTTAAGAGAGCTGGAAGGAGGGAAAGACTGCCAGTGTTTTGGCGTTACAGGCTTGTTTATCTTTCCGCCTTTCCTCCAAGGCGCAACTCGTTTTGCAAGCAACATTCCTACAGAAAATGGCACACGTCATAAAAAGAGACCAATTTATAGAACTGGCACTGAAGTTCATGTATCACTCCAGAAGCATCTTCCAGCTCCCCACAGGGAACCCAACTAAATGGAGAAGTCCATGTTAGAACTTAGAGGGTAGACCTGCGGGTGAGGGGGTCAATTAACTAAATTTGCAGATATCATACAGTCTATATACTCTGCAACCAGTCACATAGAAGGGCAGGATACAGATTTAAGTTAGACCTAAATGATTCTCCAAAACCCAAAGCAGCCAGGGGCTAGAGTTTAGAAGGCTTCAACCTTGGGATTCCTGGGGAGGGGGGATTTTTACACATAGTTCACCCCAGTCCAGCCCAGAGGCAGCCCCATGGTCTTGGCCATCAAAAGCCACCTGCTTGGGCCAGCCATGCACCTTCAGGACTGGCAGAGTGGGTGATTGCCACCACCAACTGCTCTCCCTCCCACCCTCTCTGCAGGGCCTGGCAGGGTACCAGGAACTCAAAGAAGGCCTGTGGCTGTGGGCATCCAGTTGATGAAGTCAGAGTGGGTGGTGCTGCGGGCAGACCTCAGAACTGCACCTTTGCATTCTGCAGCTGAAGGCAAATGCGCTCTTGAAAATGAGAAGGTTTACAGGGAAGGGATATGGGCAATCAAAAGCCAATCTGTACCCCTTCCTTTGAAATATACCCCCCCCCCTTTGGGTCCTGAACCTACACACTTGCCATTTCCAATCTGGAAATAGTGCTGAGCGCACAGAACACAGCACCCGCCTGTTTTTAACTTGTCTGAATAACAGGGCCATTTCAGAGGGGAACAACAGCCTTCAGAGCCTCTGCAATTTCCAGAAAGCCTTCACTTAATAACACATTCTTTCCAACAAGCTTACTTAGGGCTGAAAGTTATTTTCCCAAATCTTAAAAAAAAAAAAACTCTGTCATGAGCAGCTGAGAACCCAGGTCCATGGTTCTTGGCTAAACCCATACAGACGGTGACAATCACTGGCCCATGGGCCTTCTACCACCTCTGCCTCACCACCAAGTTCCCTAAACCACAATACATACAAACCATCTGGCACCCCACCCCAATCCTGGGAAGTCATGCAGATGTGTGCTGGTAGTGGGGGTGGGGCGCTGCAGAGCTTTCTCTCATCTGAGGACAAGCTGGCCAGAAAGTGGTCACCACCTCTGCACCTCCTCCGTGGGCATGCATAGGGCGCGCTTTGTGTAAGTGCTGAGGAGGCGCAGCGCTGCTCGCGCGCCAACAGCTGTCACATTATTTGCACTCGCTGTAAACAGCCTTCACATTCCCCCCTTACCACATAGTTAAAGCCAGACTAACAATCCACAGTTAGAGATCAAACCAACAACAGCAGCATTGTGTCTGCCTTTGCACCAAGCCCAGCAGCTGGCAGGTTTCTCCGGAACAAGGGACCCCGTCTACCCCCACCCCTCCAGGCTCTAGCCAAGGCTAGCCAAGGAAGCATGCGTTTGTCAGTGCTGTTTGTTAAAGCAAAAAAGCACCGCCATTTCGCAGAGATTTCTGTGTGGTTGATCAGCCCTCACCCAGAGTTTGCTCCTTCTGGTAGCCTGGAGAAGCATCCTGAGAATGAAGGTTGTTGAGACTCCCAAGGTTGGTTTCTTTTCTTTTCTTTTTTTTAAGACAGAGTCTCAAGCTGTCACCCTGGGTAGAGTGCCTTGGTGTCACAGCTCACAGCAACCTCAAACTCTTGGGCTTAAGCGAGTCTCTTGACTCAGCCTCCCAAGTACCTGGGACTACAGGCACCCACCACAACGCCCGGCTGGTTTTTTTGTGGCAGTTGTCATTTGTTTTTCCAGCCCTGGGCCAGGTTCAAAACCTGCCAGCCTATGTATGTGGCCGGTGCTCTAACCACTGAGGTATGGGCCCCGCCCCAAGGTTGGTTTCTATGTTCACTAAGTAGGAGCTGGCCTGCCTTGCAGCTCCCCAATGCCATGTTACTGAGGCCAGGCTGATCTGAGCTTTCTGCAGCCCGAAGCAGAATATCTCTTGTCTTTCAGAAATTGCCCAAATCATTGAATACTTACTGGTCGCCCCAGTGATCAAAATGTCTCCTTTATGATTTTTGGTTAAGTTGAACATTTCCATAATTGTCATTATTAGTGCAAATTACACGCCTAATCGGTCCTTAAATAGATTTTAATTAAATAAGCACACAAGGCTCATTTTATGACTTAAGAAAGGCATTACTTTTCGTTATAAACTTTCCACCAGGATACAGAATAACGATAGCAGACAAATACTTATTCTTAGAAAATCACCAATAACCTATGGGCAAAGTATCATGAGACAGACCCTGTTTTACCTTCTGGAATGGAAACTAAGACCAGACATATTATAGCTCCACAACTTTCCTCCTGGGATGGGAGAGGGGATTTCTTCCTCCAAAGCAGTACTGTCTTCTGTTTGGCCAGTTGAAATAACCCCCAAATGCTACTTTTCTTTACCCATTTGATGAGATTTCTCCAACTAGTCTCTTCTAAAGACCACTCCTTCCCACCCCCATCTGTTTTCCACCCCTTAGTCTGCTCAGAGTCATGGTACAAAGCAGGCAGGCTGTGCTTGTTAAATGCTGTGTAAAATGCTGTTAATAAAATAATAAATACAAAGGATGGAGGCTGCTGGTTCCATGGATGTTTTGACTGGAAATGCCTTGGCACTTGTCATGTGTTTATGGGAGGGCAGACAACTCTAGGATTTACATAGTTTGGACATTTCTGTACTTCATTTATTCTTTCCTAAATGACGTAGACCTCAAGCTATTTCAAGTTTGCATTTGTACAGAACTGTTAAATGCCTAGGAGTTTCTCCAATTAAACTTAAGTTTTAAATCAGACCCAAAGCTGGAACATTCACTGACTGTGCCAACTCCACCCTCAGCCTCAGTTGCTGGAGAAAACAAACACCCTAGAAAACAATCCTTAGTCCTCAAACTCTCCCACCTTTACCCCCCCCTCCCAGGGCCCCAAGGGCAAAGGTTAAGGCGTCACCGGATTCCAGGCCAGGCCCAGGCTGCACACTGTGGCAATCATCCCAGTTAGATGCATCCTGTCCATACGCTGCCTCTGAAATAGTGTGCTGGGGTGGGGGTGGGAGGTGGGGGGGGTATTGCTGGCCTGGTAAAACCTACTGTTCTCAAAACAATGTCAGCAAAGGCTATAAGGCATTCTTTAGAGAGGGACCAGGGATTCGTGCCTACTGAAGCTCTTTCAGCACAAAGGCTTTTAGGGGAAGAAGGGAAAAAGAGAGAGGAGGAGGGGAGAGGAGGAGAGAAAGGGAGGGAGAGCTCCTGTTTCAGAGCAGGCATCCCCTGAGAGTCAAGAACCAAGTGTAGCTTCAATCAAATTCTGACTTCCCCTCTGGGAGTCAAGTAAGAAACCTGATCACAGTAGCTTACTACCGGCCTGGATCCATACAGGTCTGGTTTTCTTCTCATGCTAGTAATTTTTTTAAATACATATCGATATAAAAGAAGCAATCCCTGGCAGACTTTATTGAAAACCACACTGAGCCCTCATAACATCCGGACTTAATCCCTATCAAACAAACCACAGCCCCTCTGGCCTCTGCAGCAGGCTATACCACCTCTTACCTCTTCCAACCAGGTCTTCTCTCCCCTCTAGCTGCTGCTATTCCCTCCCTGAAAATAATGCTAGGAAGACTTGTCAAAGAGCACCTAGATAATGGTTCTGAAATCAATTCCTAATGGTCCTATCTAGAGAAAAAAAATCCAGGTCCTTTCATATGGAATCCTTTAAAAGGCAGAATGTAAAGAACTGTAACAAAGGGAAAGCAGAACCTACAGAGGTGGACCTGGGGAAATATCTTTGGAGAAGAGCTTTAACCTGCATCCTTGGGTCCCAGGACACTGACCTAGCAGGTCTTGGGGGGGGGGGTCTCAGAGAATACTATCAGGGGCAGCAGGGAACGGAGGATCAACCTATAGGAACAAGACCAGTCATTCAAAGCAATTATTAATCCTTGGGGCCTACTATGTGCCAAGTATTCTACTTAGATCCTAAAGGTGGATAATTATTCCCAGTCTTACAAATGAAGAAACTTACTGAGGCTCAGTGGCCATAAATAACTTGCCCCCAAGGTCACACAGCTAGTAAAAATGGGCCATGGTTAAACTCAGTCCTGGAGTTGTGGAGAGGAGCCAATTATTGGTCTAGTTGCGCCATCTGAAATCCTTGTTTTCACCTACTGTCTCCCGGAAGAAATGCAAAACGGGTATACTGGGCCTAACGTAGCAAATATGGTGTAAAGAGTGTTTAACACCTAAGTTTATCCATCTACACAATGAGCCTTGAACCCAGTTTCTCCTACAGCGAGTAAACTAACTCTTTGTCCACTGAAGGCTTCACAGTTTCCCCCTACATCCTACAAATCTCCCCACAATGAAATGCCCTGGTGTAAGACCAATGCTTCTAACAAGGTTACAATTTCCTTTTCTCCAGTATCCCAGGACAGTAAAGGGTAGGTGGGTTGGCTACTCTCAGGCCTTTTATCAAAGTACTGACAGCTACAGCTGATACTAGGAACAGGCTTGACACTCCAGTTTTGCCACATAAAGAAGTAAACTAAATTATCTAGAATGAGCAAAAGTCCTTTGGAAGGAGCTCCTACACCAATCTCTCCTAGGGTTTAAACGAAGAACTCCAGACACCAAAGTAGGGCAGGAGAGTGAATTAAGATGTAAGGAAGAGGCAGGCAAAATGCCCAGCCCTACTGGACCACCCTAGTGTTCCCACAAAAAGCCAAGCAGAGGTGAGGTATGTATCTTTGCTTTTCCCAATCTTTCATCCCGTAAGTGCTGAGTCCAACAGCCGTTCCCCACTCCATCCTGAATTTGAAATCTGCTCCGGTAACTACCAACATCCGACGCCCCAGCCACCACGGTTGAGGGCCGCCTCTGGCTCAGCTCTGGTGGGGAAAAGCTGGAGCGCAGACATTGCCCCTTCGGGCTCCCCAGACCGGCTGCTCCTCCCGATGCCCAAGCTCCAGATGTATGACAAGGACCTGCGGCGCGACCTGGCAAGCAAAGGCCTAGGCAGGAGAAACTGAGGAGCGGCAGCGGCGCAGGGGAGCTAACCCTACTGGCCAATCGAACACACCCCCGCGGCTCGGCCGCCGCTGGCTCGGGGCCCAGTCCTTTGCAAGTGCCTTTCTTTCTTTTTTAAACTTTACAGTCTTGGAAATCGGCCTGGGTTTCCAGCCCTGCACCCCCACCCAACTCGGGGAGGGCTTCCCAACCCCTTCCGGGAGGAGACCCCCAACCTCCCGACCCAGGGAACCACTAGACGGCGCCCCTAGCAGACACCTCCCACCCCACCTCTGCCTACTTAGGCCACCTGGCGCGGGCAGCTTCCCAAAGATATCGCCGTCCTGCCGAGTTTGGGACCGCAGCGTCCCAAGGGGAACTCCTCAAAGCCCCAACCGACGCGTTCTGCCCGAACTCGTGCGCACCGCACCCTACGCGTTCGCGTTCTCTCTTAAAGGTCTAAGCTTCCGGAAGGGAGTTGGGGGAGAGAGCAAAGCAGTAAGGGGGAAGGGCTGCCTTTTTTTCCGACCCAAGTTTTTGGTGTCCCTGGCACGATTGTAAGCGCTGGGACAGAACAATAGAAATGGGGGGATTTCCGGAAATGGTGCAAGAAGACCCCAATAACCCTATAAACCTCCCTTACCCGGCGCCATTACTATTAGCATTGAAAGACCCACAGTGCCTTCAATTCAACAGTGCCTTTTTATAACTTTTTTCCTAAACACGTCCCCCTCCCCACATTATAAAATCACAAGGGCAAAGATGGCCCTCAAAGTTGTGACCTCCTGAAGCTCTAGAGCCTCTCACCTGCTTTGCCCCAGGCGCCCTGACCTGGCTCACCCCCCCATCCCCCCAACAGTTCCTCAGGTTTGCGCCTAGACAATAAATTTAGTTTAATTTAGCTTCCGGTCTTTAATTTTAGCAGGTCTCCTTTTTGCATGCAAATCAATATGGCAATTACCATCTAAAAGCTCGCCCAGCCCCGGGTCAATGTAAATTGATCATTGTCCGCCTTCCACAAAATAACACCGGGAGTCTGTGGTGCATAATGAGATTATACTGGAAACTGTCTTTTAGATCACAAATTATATTTTATGCTATCAGGATCTTCTTCGAGTGGACTTCCCCGCTCGTCTAATCGCAGGAGCCGAGCTGAGCCTATGGATGCTACCTGGGGAGATGGCTTAAAAACAAAGTGGGACCACTGCTTTTGAAACACTCGATTGAGAGCGCACGCAAATGAATTTGCACCCCGGGGGGGGGGGGCTCTACAGAAATATGGAAGAAAAGCATCGTTAAGGAACTCCCACCCAACAAAAAGGCATACATCCCTTCCCAGTAGCTGACAAGCAGAGAAAGCCGTCGGGCAGGGTTGGAGATCAGTTGGGCGCCACCGGCCTAGTGCTCCAACCAACACAGCTCGGTCACCACGCGGGCGGATAGGCCATTCACTCTGACCCTGGAGGCTTTTCCTCCTGGCTCTGCCATCTAGGCCTCAGACGAGCGGCAGGACTTGGGAACAGACGTAATCCCGTCGGCTATAAACACTGGTGAAAAAGCCGAGGCGGCCGAGGCCTCCCTACCACGCTCAGGGGAGGCCCCCACCAGGTCCTCCATAAGATAGAAGGGAGCTATGATGCAAGGAGAAGGTCCAATCTTCATCGACAGTCCTGGTTTCTCACCCCTTGGCCGTCCCCAGGGCACGGGTGTGACCCCAGGGCCTAACAAAGGGCCTTTAGAGCTCCTTTCGTCCTCGGGTCAGTTGGGGGAGGGGTGGGACGCAGCTGCATAGATGGACCCAGGCAGTTTCTCACCCCACCGCACCTAGCTGGGTCGGCCAGACCGGGCGCCCTCGAGGAAACCACCAGGGTGGCATTGTCACGGCTGCGGGGAGCTCCTGAGGACTGTCCGGCGCTGGCTACGAGCCTCCAGCCCAGCCGGCGGGCCCAGCCCTGCCCCGCCCGGCCCGGCGCGGGCTCCACCCAAGTGCAGTCTTCTCTATAAAAGCTGGAATTCCCGGCTGGGCTTAGACAAAGAGGGACCGCAGCAAATCGACGCCGCAGGCAAACTAAACCCCAGCCCGAGTTTACGTGAGCGTCTGGGGTCACTGGGGCGCCTGCTAATCCACCCTACACAGGCAGTCCGCCCCGGCTTGGTCTCCTCCAGAAAACAGAAAAAAAACATACCAAAATGAAAGCATACCTGCCCTTTATTTCTCCCAGAGGCCACACTTCTTCCAGTCTTGTCTTTCCTAGTCCATTAGGCCCTGCTCAACCTTAGGGAACAACACCTCAGCAGTGCAACATCCAATCCTCCTAATCACAAAGTGGAAAACTGCTCCTTTCTCCTCCACTATCCAGCCACTCAAGGTCAAGAACTCACAATCTCTTTAGAAAGCCTCCCACCTGCACAACCACAACCCCCTGCCCACCCCAACTCACCCCCATAAGGTTAGCAACTGACCAGAAGTAATCCTAGTTAACGGAGGGCCATCCACCCTTTCGGCTACATGCTTGACCCTCAGTTTCATTCTGGCTAAAGACATTATTTCCTAGTGAATAAGTGTGTGAATTTGGTTGTGTGGCCCACAGTTCCATACCCACGACAATCTCACACGGCAATCTCACAAGTCAGTAAAGTCTCCGTTAGGCACTCAGGAGTTTTTGTTATTCAGCTTGTGTATCTAAGCAAGGATGTATGCATTTGAATGCTTTTTGTGTTTCCAAGTGACCCTCTTCATACCTTTAAATGGGCTATTGTCTCTGGAACGCCCTTACAGAAAATTCTGCCCCAGTTTCTAGTACTACAAAGTCTGAGATTTTTCTCAGAACTTCGACATACATCTCTGTATTTGCATACTCATGTTTACATTCCCCTTGGCCAGTTCTTTATCTCTGATCTATCTCTTGTTCCATTTGGACTTCCAAGCCCAAGTGTCTTGATTTGTCTCAGCACATGTCATTCAGGCGCACATCTTAATCTGAGCATTCCTACTACTTACATTCTTCTTGCTTTGCCTATATAATGTGGCTCATTCCCAGGCCAGACCAGTATGAGTTTGCAGTTGAAATGTAAATAGAAGATCCCATAAAAGAAAGGGAGAAGAGGGAGAAGACAGTGGAATGTTAGTATTGAGTCAGTTATGTGTAGGGTAATCCATTCACCAATTTCAAGCTCCAGAAAGAACTACACAAATGTCTACAGAGTTGTATTAAAAATTTTAGGGCAATTCGATGTTAGCTCCATATATGTGTATACAAATGCTGCATTTTCATAACACACCAATTTTCGTAACTCCTGTTTGGAGGGTGTATCTCTGCTTATATCTGATCCTAACTCCCTACAAGTTCATTGTTAAAAGTGTTTCAGTTTATATAGACAACTCAAGGACCACTCTGCGCTCTCCACTGCATACCTGTACACACTGGCCTGGCATTTCAGACTCAGGTTCTTGGTCTGCAGGAGCCTGAGGCCCCACCCTGCCACAGCTGTATGCAGAACTTCCCATGTGAACACAGGCATGAATTCTCTTTGGGAACATTAAGGTCTACACCTGCATCTCCCAAACTCAGTTCCTAAAGTGAGGGTGCCCATTGTATGTGTTCACAGCTCTCTCATTGAGAAGTACCTGGTCAAACTAGATCATCTGGCAGCAGCTCTTGGTTTGTCTAAGAATCCAGCCTGATGCACCAGGGTATGACCACGCACACAGAGAAGAGACAGGAAAACCCTAGACCTAGAATCTGGCTCCCTCCCCCACCGTGGACTACTTGGCCTCCAGGAATTTCTACTAGATTCTTTGCCCCACTCCCCGTTACACGATTCCTTTGGCCTTTAAAGGGTTAAGGCAAATCCCCGCAGTCTTCTCTCCACCACGCTCACCCGGCCGGTGAGCCCGCAGGCTAGCTCGCTCACAGGAGTCTGCAGCCCAGACTCCTGTCTCCGCGCCCCCCCCCTTTCAGCCGGGAGGGAGCCTGCATGCCTGTCTAGACCGATCTATCACCGGCACACCAACAACACCCGCGAGAGTCGGGAGACCCTGTCCAGGTCCCCGAGTCCGTACGGTTCTCAGCAGACAGAACCTGGGGAGCGTAACGGCGCCTGCGGGTAGGGGTGGGGGACCTTACAGGCGCTGGTCACCCTGTGCGCACCGCAGGTCCTCCCCAGCCCCCTGCGTTCCCATCAACTCAGCTGCCAGGGCATAGTCACAGCTCTGCGCGCTGGGCAGTCCTATTTTTATCTTGTCTAATCCCAAACTGGGCGGGGAACACAGGCGTCGTGCTTAGAGAACAAGAGATAGGCGAGGGAGGCGGGGAGAAGCAGCCAGGCAGCAACGCGAGCTGGAGCGAGTTAAAGACACAGTGGAGGCGACCGCAAGCAGGAAGAAAGAGCGGGCTGCGCGGCCTCGAAACGCCGCACGCAACGCGCCGCCCTGCGAAGTTACACTCGCCTCCCCCCAGTCCCTCGCTGACGGCCCCTCCCCACTTCCTAGTGGCGCTCTCGGCAGCCGGGACCGCGGGGCACCGGCCAGTGTGGGAGGCGGAGGCCAGGACAGCCCTGCAAAGGGCTGGAGAGAATCGCTAATGAGCTGTGCGGCCCATTGATCCGGAGAACACTTCCTAATTAACTCTCAGTCACCTACTGGTGACAGCGCCTCAAAGGACAGCGCTGGGGCCAGCTAAGCTCCAGTCCGACCTGCCGGCCGATCGCCGGGCTCCCGAAACCCGCGCGCTCACCCACCACTCCAGGCATTTGCGTGTATGGCGGCGTATACCCTCACACTGAAAGCTAGCCTCGAATTAAACCTGGACAGCATATTAATCATCGCATCCAACCCCCTTCCTCTACGTGGCGAAATCGTGCCCCAAATAAACAAGAGAACCAACACGGCAAAACCCAGACCAGATAACAGTCGGGTGTGGAGAGGGAAGGGCCAAGAAGGGAAGGTATTCCCCAAGGGTCCGCGTATAGGAGTCTTCGAGGCTGACAAATAAAATGCCTTCCACACAAGCAATTCTGTTGGCAAAACCGAACCCAACACCTCGTAAGGATTGATTTCGGCTCGCGGTGTCCGTTTCCAGTGCCACAGGAAGTGTCAGATGGCTAGAAATACCCGTCTGTCTGCACTCACCACCCACCACATACTGGGATGGGCCATTTCCTCCTCATTTTTACTCTCAGGCCATTTTAAGGATTTTCCTCCAAGAGGCTACCCCTAGAAGCAAATATCACTACCCCTCCCCTATCCCTCTCAAGAAAAAGGGAAAAAAGAAAAAAAAAATACAACGAAAACCCTTAATTGCTTAGTCTAGACACAGCGGAGCTGTGCGAATACCTATTTGAAGCGCGCTGGTTTCTTTTTAAGGTTTGTTTTTAAATACACATAACCCTTCCTTCTTTGCTCTTCCATTCCTCCAACCCCCACCCTCCAGACGCCGGCAGTGCGCGCCCTCGAGCGCGGGCACTCACGGCCTCCAGCTGGAGATCGCGGACTTTCTGGAAAAGATTCATTAACAGCAAATTAAGCCTCGCCCGGCCTCGGCCTACATGCGGCCAGACTTATCCGTCTCCTGGACCCAGGGACGTGCCCACTCGACCGTGCGAGCGGCGGGAAGCCTGTACCACGCGTGCCTCGAACCGCCCTACTCCGCACACTGAAGCCTCAAGGCTCGCTTGTAAACAGCAGGCGCTAGTCGCCGCCGCCTGGAGCCCCCGAGCTGGCTGAAGGTCCGCACCGCTGCCGCCCGCCGGGTCGGAGCGCCGGCCCCGAGGCGCATCGGCGCCTCGCCCTCCCCTCCACAGCCGAGGATTGCACCCTGGTGCGCAAGTTCCCCTTCGCCCAGATCATCCGCGCCGCACGCCCTCCAAGTGGGCCAACTTCCTCTGGCCGCAGACTTTCACACGCCCATCCAGGCTTCACATCAGACTCCCTGCTGCCCAGCGGAGGGACCAGGTCTCACCCTCCCCCGCCCTCCTTCCCGCCCCCGTCCACCTACCCCCCTCCCCCCGCGCGCAAGCACATTCTACACCCACCCCCGGGGGCTCATAACTTAAAACCAGCCCCGAAACCTCGGGGGAGGGGGAGGGGTAGCAGATTATAATCTTAAAAGAACATTTACAAAACAAAGCGTCTGACCTGACTGGCGGGCTGACCGGCCAACTCTGAACCCCAAGCTCTGCTGGATTTCCTAGTAGTTTTTTTTTTTTTTTTAAATCCACGTGATTCGCGCTTTGGGGCAAGCCAAGAAAAAACCCGGGACTCCCCTCCAGAGTTGCGCGGCTGCTGGTCGAGCTCGGCTCGGCCCGAGGTGCCTGCCTCACACCTTAGCGCACGCACACGCCGTCGTTCCACTTGGAGGAATCACCGGCCCCCGGAGAGGCGAGACCAGGCGGTGGCAAGCGGCGGCTGGGGGTTTTTGCAGTTCTTTCCCCAGTCGAAAAAAAAAGCAGACGGGAACCCGCCGCCCGCCCCTTCCTGCTCGCGAGCTAAAGCCGAGCCGAGCTTCCCAGCTTCCAGCCCACCATCCCCCTTCGCTCGACTCGTAGCGCTCAGCGGCGATCGCGCTCCCGCGCAGACACAGGCTACAAACTTCCACTCCGCGAACTCCCAGCTCTCCTCCCAGTACCCCCGTAGGCAGCTGGCTCCCCGCCGCGCCCCCTCTCTCCCTGTTGCCCACACAAGGCCTTTTAGGTCGGCTGTAGTCTTAATAACTTATAGCTTACGGAATAAAAACGAAAGCGAGCAAGGCAGCCAAAGGGAAGCGCGAGGCAAAAAGCTTCAAGGGGTACACGGCGGGAGGGGACCCCGGGGGAGGTCGACTGCAGCCCGCGGCGCGCCCTCCCGCCCGCAGCCTCCCTGGGGAAAGGTGTTTCGGGCACTGACCTGAAATCCCCAGTCGGGGAGTAGCCCGCGGAGCCTGCGATCCTGCGCTTTTAAGTTTCCTTCCCTCCCCCCAGCAGACTCGAGGAGACACGGTGGAGCGGGAGGCGGTTGGGTGGGTGGGAAGAGGTGTGCGGGGCTGAAGGGTGGCGACGTCAACTAGCGAAGAAGCCGGGCCGGAAAAGCGCAGCGAGCAGTAAAGTTTGCGGTTACCGGCTGCCCGCAGCCTGCTCGCGGCGCCGCGGTCGCTCGCCGTCTGCTGCCAGCCGGCTGCCCTCGGGGTCGGCCTTCCAAGGGGTGGGCTCTGGGCCCGGTGGGGGTGGGGCAGGGCGGGCTCCGAGCCTCCGGGCAGGTGGCGACAGCACCGCGCGAGCCTCCGGGTTCTTGCAGCTGGACTCGGTGGCCAGGCTCAGCAGCTCCCGCGCCGACGTTGCCGCCCGCGCTCGGGCAGGAGCCCCAGCGCCATGTTGCCGGTTCGCCGCGAGCGCCCGCTCGGGCTGGGTGTGTGTGTGTGTTGAGTGTTGGCCAAGTCGTCCCTGCGCGGCGACAGCGCGGCTTGGGCTCTCCGCCCGGCGGCTCGCGGGCTCCCCCTCCACCACCGCCGCCCGCCTTGCTCCGGCTTTCAGTCTCCGTCTGCGCTCAGGCGCGTCTCCCCCGCAGCCGCCGAGCTCGGCCCGCGTTCAGTGAGGAGCGCAGCTCTGCCTCACCTTGCCGCTGGGAGCCCGGGCTCCGTCTGCCGCCGCACGCCGCGATCCCGACGCGTCCCCCCTCCCTGGTTCCCTCCTCTTCCTCCTCCTCCCTCCGCCCTCCCTCCCTTTCTCCCTCCCTCCCAACAGCCGCCTCCCCTCCCCCCGCAGGCGCAGCGCTCGGGCGACAGCCGCCCGCCCGCCGCCGCCTCCAGCTCTCGCAAGTTTAAGCTCTCCCAGTCTCCGCTCACCCTCCGATGCGTCGCCTCCGCGGTTGGGTTTCGGGAGGGGTGATTCCCCAGGAAAGGTTTAACCGAGTTTCCCCGGCTGTCATCGATTGCCGAATCGGTGTGCTTTGGCCTCTCTAGGTCCGAAACCGGGACCACTTGGGTGGCGTCCCCCCGCCCCCTGCCCTCCCCTCCCCAGCTCGGGTCGAGTTGGCTGCCTCGCCTGGCCCGGGCGCACGTCCTGGGAGAGCCAGAGACTGACTTGGGCGGCGGCGGCGGTGGCGGCGAGGGCGGCCCGCTGAGCCCGAGCCGAGGGGATGGGGAGCGGCGGGGGCGGCTTTCCTAGCCGCGCGCCGAGACTCCCCTCGCTACCCAGAAGGCCAGTGGAGGACCGCAATTACCATAAAGCGCCTCGCACTCCGCTCAGCCAAAGCTGTCAAACCCCAGCAGCAGGCGCCTCTGCTGCCTCTCGCCACCGGTGCAGCGCTCTCCCGGCCTCGTCCCCTGTGAGACACAGCAGAGCCTAGCCAGAGCGTGTCCGTGCCCACCCCCGCCCCAGATCGCTCCTTCCTCCCGGAGGAGCTCTTTCCCTTTTCGGTGTCAAGAGCCACCTGAAAACACCACCCCGGGCAACAGTGGCTGTTCCGCCCGAACTACTCCTCCGAGTTCCCCGGACGTTTCAATTGTGTGGGAATTGTTTAGAGGCGAGGTGGGGGGTGGGGGAAGCCCGTGGAGGCACCGGAGTCGGGTTAGGGGTGCGGTCAGGGAGCGGAGATCCGTCTGAATTTCTCCCAGCTCTCGAGCATTTTCACTGTTTGCACCTCAGATGGTTGGAGGGTCTGCCCTGGCCCCTCACCACGGCCTCAGGAGATTATCTCCCGCGTTTTATTTTCCTTGGCAGGGAACAACTTTTGGCTTACACCGGTCGTCCCATAAATTTCCACTCGGTAACGTCGTGCTGATCGGTGCTCGGCAGCGGCGTACAGCCTGCGCCCGCAGGAGTTCAATTCAATTGACACGTATTGAGGTTCTCTAGTGCACTACACGCAGCGCAGGGAGCGGGGTGGGGGGGGACAGGGCGGGGACAGGCAAACAGGAGGGGGAAGCGGAGAAGCGAGGTTCCGGCCTCCTCACAGTACAGAGCCTCAAGGGCAAGCCGAGAAGCCCTAGTTGTAGAAGCTGGCGGGAAGGGGTAGAAGTGGGGGAGGGGGTGTCCCAGCCTAACCGCACCCCAGACTGTGGGCCCAGACAACGTGACTAAAGGTGACTCCATTTGACTGCTCGCTAGGGTCTTATGTTTGGAAGGAAGTAAGGTGGCTCTTTCTGCCTAAGGACAAGATGGTGCAGGCTCTGGATGAGAACATAAATCCGAAATGGAGGTGCCTTGTAATTCCACACGGAAAGTTTTTTAAATGTCCTGGAGTGTCCCCGTGCCAAAAATAATCAAAAGCATCTCAAGTTGATTACTAAGTCAAGGTCAAGGCCAAAATCAGCTCTAGCTAGCAGATATTTTCCCTTTAAAAAATCAGACTCACTACTGACTGTGGGGCTGGTATTAGGTGCGATTTTATTCATTCTGTTTTATTTCTCAGCACAGTTATAAAAACAGCCCTTCTCAAAGCAGAAGTGAAACATCTTTACCGTTTGAAACCCGAAACTTTGGCAGAATTAAATCTTCATGCTCCAGAGCTGCTTATAACAACTAATGCAAAAGACAGACAGGCAAGTGCCCTCACGAGCAGTGCCCAGCCAGGCTTGGCCTGAGAATGCTTCCAGGACCATGCCTGCAGAATGGAATGCATGATTTTTTCTTCCTGGTTTTTCTGGGGGTGGATGTCTCTGAAAGCTAACCCAACACATTTTTTTAATCTCCAGTAACAAGCAAAAAGACACCTGGACTATTATGCTGTAAAACTATTTTTTATAAAGACATTTTAGGGCCAGACATTAAAAGTTATTAGACTGAATGCATGCCGAGTTACAGACACAGCTGGAGAAAAGGCCTCTGGTTGTGTGTTGTAGCAACATTTCTTTTTGAAGAGAGTACTTTTATTCAAGTCTAAAATAACCAGGAAGACTGAAGTTGGGCATTTTTGGGAAACTGAACATGGTTCCAGGCGAAGAGGCCACTGTGCTGCTGCAGGCTGATCTGGAGAGCTGGCCTGGGCAAGTGCGGAGCTGTGCCAGGCTCTTCCAGCTTGGTTAGGCCGCACCCGCAGAAACCCTGGCAGGATGCCCGGCCACCTTCTCTCCCCTCCTTTCATCTCCCTAAATTCTCCCCCCAGGCACAGGCTTTTCCCAGAGATTGGAGTCGCATGTAACCATCCAGAACTTTAGGAAAATCCAGGAACTGAGCTTAGGGCCTGCTGCTTCTCAGAGTCCTGTGGCCTCCCGGGGCTGCGGACAAAGAGGCCTGTTTGTCCAACTTTAAGAGTCTTAGAGCTAAAATGAATGGAGGGGGGTGCTATAAATGTGAAGGGGTGGCAAGGAGGGCTGACTGCTGGAGAAATTTGATGCTGGGACCAAACAGGCCAGTAAATTCACCTTTGACATAATTTGCAGCATTCACACCCCCCTTTTTGGGGAGTCTCACCTCCGTGGTATCTTCATCTTTATGCAGGCTGGTAGGATTAAAGGGTCTCTCCTCCATCTCCTAGGGATACATTTTCCAACTCCATGGGATTTTAAAAATATCTTATTAAGGGAGTCCTAAGAGGCATGAGTGTGTGTGGGGAATTCGTGACTCACTGGGAATAAAAATGTGGGATTTTCCTAAAGTGCCCTAAGGCAGGGGCAGTGGAGTTTACACCTGTTGGCCTGGTTGGTTGAAATTGTTCTGCAGAAGAGCAGAAAGCTGTTGAAAGGCAGTCCCATCTCATGTCCCCACTCAGGCTGGGGCTCTGGGAACTAGGGATACCGCAGGCCCTGCAGTGTGTGCTGGCAACTGGCCCTTCCCCATCTCCCTCCTCCTTTGTCTTCCCAGGAGTCCCTCAGGAGCTGACCCCCCCTCCCCCAGGTAGCTACATCCAGCACTCAGGGAGGGGAGGATTTCAATGAAAACAGAGAAGGACAGAGTGTATGAGAGGGGAGGCCACACAACTGCAGGAAAATAAATAAGTGGCAGAAATGAGAGGTGCTACCAGATGGAACACTGGTTGGGGGCTGCCCCGCTTCCACAGCTGCCATCCCTATGGAAGGGTCCCATGATTCTAACTAATGGCTCAACTTCAAACTCTCAGGTGCCATTCTCCTTGCTGCAGATTCTAAACAGGCTGGGCAAAAAGACAAGTAAGTTGGTGCTTCTAGGTCCAGGCCTTGAGCCTTGCTGCCCTTTTCAGAAGAGGCTGACTGTGTGATCTTCCAGGGCCTCTTCCACACCTCTAGCCACACCCAGCCCTAGGGAAAAGGTCATTCATCCCTTGGTGAGGTCTTTCCCCCGTTATTTGGGAGAACCGCTACCTCCCTACCTTGTGCTTGAGGTTCGCTTGTAACACAGGTATAGGATCCAAGTCATAAAGCTCTGTAGGCTTCTGATGGCCCTCCTTAGAGGCTGTTCTTGGAACTATGAAATGCTTTATTGGAACAGGTGGGACTTTGGTGATGTATTTTTACTTTACATAATGTAAGGTAGTCTGTTAACTCTTTAAAAACACACAAACACATAGTCTTCTGGTCACTTTATACAAGAACTCTGGGCTTACACAGTGGCACCTGAAAAAAGATCCACTGTGCCATTCCCCCAAGCACAAAGCATATATATTATCTGGCTTCCCTCTGAAACTCAAATTAGTCAACAAACAACAGAAGGCCCATCCTTGTCCCAGGGATTTCACTAATCTGGAAACATCTAAAGGTGGCTGCCTTCCAGGATGGAAAACTGCTAGACTTAGGTTGAAGATGGGCGCCTGCCTGGGCTTTGGAGAGTTTATTGTGTGTTTGAAGAAGGAAGGCCCAAAGGGCAGGCCTTATGTGGTTCCTAACTACTGAATCTTGTGGTTCATAGCTACTGTCTTTGGGAATTTCTGGTCTGGGCTCAATTGTGTCAGGCCCTGAGCTCTAGGAACCCAGGCAAGGGGGGTGAACTGTGGTCTACTCTGCAGGGCCTGGTAGGTGACTGGGTGTCGACCAAATGGGCATAAATATAGGAGGCTTCTGTGACGCTGCATCTTGCGCTCGGCCTGGCCCCAGTTAAGGAGCCCTCTAAGCTGCGGCGCTAGGCCGGATGCTCCCGAAGATAAACCCGGAGGCCACGTCTCCGCCCCGGCTGCTAGTTTAGCTAGGCGCCTCCTGCGCATATTTTACTGGGCTGGGGGCAGTGAGTGGGAACTGCAGGGAGAGGGGGCAGGGAGCCACCAATTATTTGCCTTCGGACCCAGCTTGCTAGCCTCTCGACCCAGCCATTTTGTGTCCAGCTTTCCTCCTCCACTCCCACGGGGCCCCTGCTGAGACGAAACCCTTTCGCGGGTACCATTCCGGGACTGGAGGGGTTGGGAAGGCTCCTCCAGCCCCTCACCCGTGGCAGAAAGGTGGGTACAGACCAGCAGATGGAACCACAGTGCTGATTAGTCTCTAAAACCTCTGAGGCCCCCCCAAAAGTCGGTCACAGAGGTGAGTGGCACAGGGTGGTTGCCTTGGGTAGGTCGCAGCCAGGAGCAAAGCTTGGGGCTCGAGCCAGGCTGGGGATCCTAGTCCACCTCCCGGCCCACTCTGCCCTGCCTCCACCCCCGGTGTTCACCCTTCAATCCCTGCGTCTCCAGCGCCTTACAGCCTCAAAGCCCCCGGCCGCCAGTATGGGGAGGGCGGGGGGGGGGGGCCGCAGGGTGGTTTATGTTGCAAAGGCTGACAGAACCTTCTGTGAACGGCGGAGGGAGGAGGCTAATGCATAATGCACAGCGCCTGGAAGCCCGGCCATTAGCGGCCTGTCGGTGACACAGACAAACGACTGAGAGGGAGGAGATCCAGCTCGCTCTGGAGTTTAAATATACCAGCGTGGAGGGGAAACGCCATGATTTAGAAGTGTGTTTGCAGACATTCGCATATATTTTAACGATTTCCAGCAGACTATGCGTCCCCAGCCTTGTATCCCTCCTCCCCAAAAGGAGGATATGTACAGTGGAGGGAGGATGAAGGCAAGAGAGGCCTCAACATGAGACCCATAGGCAGCTTTTGAGAAATGAAGGGGAGAGGTTGGTAAACGCAGTGCAGAGAAAACCAGGCCTAGAGATCCACACGACCCAAGGCTATACCCAGATTTTATTTTCTTTCTAAAAATATTTGGCAGTGGGGCCTTGCACCCTGGACTGTACCTTCTGTGCTCTACTACAAGAGCCTGGAGGGGACAGAATAAATTCTGCCACCCTGCTTCCCCAGGAGCCCACATTTTTGAATCTTCCTTTTCCATTGACAACCCTAAGACCTCCTTCCTCCCCGTTTAACACACCAGTGTTTTTTAGCAATTAAGGCGAGATGGGGGTGGGGATGAAGATAAGCCAATTTTTTTTTCCACCATGCAAGTGTGAAAGATAAGATAACGCTAAGCTGGGGCAAAGCGGCTGCTTACAACCTCCCCTTAGCGATTTTGATCGGTCACTTCTTATCTAGCAAAAATGCTCCTTTGGAAAACTGCATCAAAAAAAGAAAAAGGCCGGAGGAAAGCATTTTCATTTGGAAATGACATTTAAAACCCACCTCCCCTACATTGGCACCCCCCCCACACTGGAGAGGCTCCCCAGGAAAAGTCGCACCTCCACTGCAGAGTTTGGAGCTTTCTCGTGGTGGGGGGGGGGGTAAAGATTACTAGTGTAATTAGGCTGAATAAAACCAGGGATGCCTGATGAGGATTTATCCTGCATCCAACACAAGCTCATGGCTGGGTTTTCCTCCTCTTAGATACCGGTCATGTTTGTGTTTCATCATACCACTCGTTTGTTGAAACTAAACAGGTTAGTTATATTTGGGAGGGTCATATAACTATGTCAACATGAGGTGGTTGTTAATGTGAAATAATAAGAAACTCTGCAGATTTTTACAGGTCCCTGTTAAAGAGAGGAAAAGGCATCACATACCCCAGAACCCGAGAACTCCCAGCCGAACTGAACTCTAGGGGAGTTTTATAAATCCTTTTTTCGGTACAGGAACCTGACTAAAGGGTTTTAGAAAAGACTTTGTAATCTGTTGTGGAAGATTTTGGTATCAAACTCCAGGCCTGCAGGGTGACCCACAAATTCGCCCCAGCCCAGTTCGCTGTCATCCAGGCGGGTGCCTGAGGCCGAGCTGATCTAAGCAGCCTCAGCCCACCTGCATCTCAGTGCCCCGAAGATCCCACCGCAACCCTCAATCCCAGATTGGCACCTCGGCGCTGGACACACGCCAAGTCTGCCCCCTCCGGGTCAGGCAGCAAGACCCAAAGCCCAGGGCTAGCTGCGGCCGGATTGTCCCCTGGGAGCCAAAACCGCCAAGCGGGGAAACCCCTCCTCTCGCCCTTCCCCAGCGGAGCAAGCAGGCATCCGCTGACCGCCCGGCCTCACGCAAGGCCCACCACACGCGCGTCCCATTAGTCAGCTCGAGTTCCCCTCGGATGAGCCGTCTGGCGTGGCCCCCAGGCCGGCTCGGGTGGGGGAGGGGGTGCAGGACCGCAGCGAACTGGGGGCTGGGGCGCAGGCTCCGCTGGGCCCGGCCAGGCTCGGTTCCGCGTTCCTGGGCCCGCGGGTAAGCTGAGCCGGCTGGGCAGGCCGCTCCCTGGCTGGCGCCGGGGCGCCGAGCGGCGCTTCACGTGCCCGTCATATCAGCGGCGGCGAGGAGGGGGGCTGGGAGGCCCGCGGCCGCTCCCGCGGGGTCCCCGGCCGGGGCCTCGCTCTCCTCCTTTCCTCTGGGGGCTGGGCTGGGACCACCCCGCAACCCCATCCCAGCACAAGCCGGGAGCGGCGTAGCTCAGCGCCGCTCCTAGGGCTGCGCCGCAGCAACAACCGAGGGAGGGTGCTCCTCGCGGCCGCCCCGGGAACTTCCCGGCCGCCCCGCCGCCGCCGCAGTCACGGGGACCGGAAGCCCTCGCGCCGCCCCTAGCGGCCTCGGCTGGCCCCCAGAGCTGTTCTAGACAAGGGCTGGCCGCACGTCACCCCTGATCCCTCCTGGCCGGAGGCGACCGCCCGCGTCCTGTAGTATCCCGGTATAAGCCGGGTGGACCCTTCTACTGTCCATTGAGACGTTCCTCTGCTACCACCATGAACCTCCTTACCCCCCTCCCAGCCCCGCAGCTGGGACGGGAGGGGCTCAGAGCCGCCACTCTGGCCGGGCAGGAACACCTGCTCCCGGGCCCTGCAGCTGGGCGCGTGGTGCTGGGAGAGGCTGTTGTGCGCAGAGATCGCGGAGGAGAAAATGGGGCTCCGAAGCTCAGGACCGGGAACAGCTGAGCTCAGGCCACCCCCATCTCTCACCTACTCTGGGCGATTAAGCCCAAAGCCAGAGGGTCTACTGGGGGACCAGCTCTCCTTTCGAGGGTTGAAAGGCCGCCACCCTTGGGATTCCTCTTCTGGCTTTAAGAGGTCGCTTGCAAGACAGATGGGGCAAAACCTGTTTTGGGAGCCTTCCCGGTGTCCGCCCCCGCTTTCCAAACCAGACGCACTCATCTCTCCCTCGGCCCCACTCTAGCCTCCAGCGGGAGACAGGAGTAGGTCATGACGGCATCTACATTTCCCACCCCTCACCCACGTAGGGGCGTAGAGTCTGGTCCGAGGCTCGACTTTGCCAGTCCGTGTAGGAGAGGGCCAATGGACCCTCCCCATCTCCTGGGTGCCGGGAGGAGATCGGGCGGCCGAGCTGACATGCTAGGCTTGCCCTGCCTCACCCCCTCTCACCCTCCCCGACTCTCCTGGCCCAGGGCCCGGCCGGGGAAGGCATTGTTTTGCCAGCGGGAGCCGAGCGAGTGTACAGAGAAAAGCCTCCCTGCTCTAATGAGAGTGCACACAGCATTGCAGCGACGAGGATGATTACCCGGCGGGCGGGGGCGGGGGCCCGGGCCCGGGCCGCGGGCGGCATGTGCGGCGGCCCCGTGGGCCCGGAGTCCCCGCCTGTTTGGCTGCTAATCGCACGCTTTCTGTTACGGAGGCAGGAGGGAGCCGGCGGCCGAGCCCAGCGCTGGCGACTCGGCGGGTGACACAGAAACATGGCGCAGCGCCCCTCCCCCGCCCGCCCTCTCCGCGCTCCCGCCTCCCGCCTCCCGCCTCGCACTTCCTCCCGCCCGCGCGGCTTTTGCAGTTCTAATGCTCTGCTTTCGGCCTGGCACCATTACCCTAGCAGCCGCTTCTCGGCGGCCCGGCGCGTCTCTTTCCCCTTTGTTTTCGGGGTCTATAGAAAACGTTTGCTTTTGTCCCAAGCTCTCGTTAAACCAAACTTGTGGTGGCAACGGAAGGCAGTGCGGGCAGGGAGGGGCCCGGGGATTTTGGCAGCAGCAGACCAGAGCGTGGTGGAAACTTCTCTCGCTGGGTTCCCCGCCACTCCGCCTTCCTACTCACCCCCTACACACACACATACACAAAACACATCAGCCGGCCTGACGACGCTTCTCTCTTCTCCCTCGAGGGGCCCTGGCGCTCCAGGAAGGAGGTGTGGGCCACAGAGACTGTGACCAAGGGTGAAGAGCCCAGGGTACGTGTCTGTGAGCCCTGAGTTTTGGCACTCTGAGTCCTTGCTTCTTGCAGCCTTGACTCTCCTCTTCGGTCATTCGGGGCTTTGTATCAGTCAATGGAGAAGAATGGGGAGGGGAAAAAAGTGTTACTTGCGTGTGGTTTTTATTTTAAGGTTTTTTTTGGAATCTCTCACCCCCAACAGCACAGCCTCCTCCTTTATATGATTTAGAGCGAGAAAGGGGAAACGTTGGCTGTATGGGAAAAAGGTCAGAAACCTAGCCCTGGAGGCTGGATCAGCCTCCTACTGGCCAGCTCAGCTACACTTGGTCGGCACGTGGAGTGAGGCGAGACTGCAGAGTGCGCGGCTCGGGGGGCCAGGTCCCACGATCCAGTTGATGCCAAACCTCCCACCTTAAGGGCAAGAGAGCAGGAGACACGAGCGTGAGCGCGCGCTCCCCAAACCGACGCGCTCGCCGTGGCTCTGCACTGGAGCTGCTCAGGCGGCAATTTTTTAAGCCTGCAATTAAGCGAGGCGTCGCCGTGTCCTCTGTTAGTGTCCATCCTGTCAGTCGCACATGGCCTTGGTGCTCCGGTCCGAGGCCCCGCGATTAGTCACAGGCTTGCTTCGCTCCTTCCCTAATCCGCCTCTGCAGGCAGCCTGGGGACGCGGCGGACTTGGCGGCGCTGGCAGGGAGCCACCGTTTGCGGGGCGGGCCTCCTGGCCAGTGCCAGCCCCGCTGCGCCCGAGCCGGTGCGGGCCCTGGGGTGCGGGCTTGGCGTCCCCTCCCCTTTCACAACCCTCTGGCTGGGGTGGCGGTGCCCCTCCTCCTCCCGCCCCTCTCCCGGGCCTTCGCGATCTATTTGTGTGGTGTCATTTGCATAAAAATAGGACAAGTGTTTCAGGGCGTTTGTACGCGGGAGGCGAAATCCTTATTGATGTGTCTGTGTGGAGCCTTCGGTTGTCGGAGCGGTTTGATTTAGGGTGTTTGTATTGCCTTCTAAGAGAAATGAGAGGAAATCCTGCGCAAGGCCTTCGGTGGCCTGGGCCCCCCGGAGCATTACCCCCTCTGAGCGGCAGGGAACGATCCACTGCTTGGGCTCAGGCGCGCCAGGTCCACAGCATGCAGGTTGAGGGCCCAGCGGGCAGCCCATCATGACTCTTAAAACCGCGCGGCCTAATCACCACCTGCCAATCCATTTACATGTGACGCTTCCCTATGCTGCCTTCGTCCAGGCCGGGCCTCCCGCGGGTTCTCCCCGGACACCGCTAGAGCTACCAAATGGGAGCTTATAAAGTGACCGCTTCTCCCCTCGGCAGCATGGCTTCCCTTCCCGGGCGACCCCCGCGCTCTCAACCTCTGCGCTGCTCGCCAGCAACTCCTCAGCTTGGACAAATAGCCGGGAGGGCGCCGGCCGCGCGGAGCCAGTAAATCAATCATTAACTCCAAGGCAGGCCTGGCCAAGGGAGGGAGCGGCAGCCCAAGACGAGTCCGCCGAGCGAGCACAGGCCCTCAGCTGGGTTGAGAGCCATCCACGCGCCAGCGAACTGGGTGCGTGAAGGCAGGTCCGGCTGAGTCTTTCCCGTCCCTGCCAAAAGCCTTCACTTGCCGGGCCTTTCAAGCCCACACTTCGCCTAGCCGGGCAGGTCAGGTTACTACGCGGTCCCAGGGCGGGCTTGAACATTAACAAACCGCCTCGGGCCTCGCGGCCTGCTCTCCCCAGGAGAGCGTGCCACGCTTGGACAAGCACTTCAGATCTGGCCGGGCTCCTCCTGGTTCAAGCTTGCTAAACCAAACTGATCGCACCCCTTGTCGACCAGTCTTCACGCAACATCATCCCTCTAGTGCCCATGGTGGGACCGGCATGCAGGGGGTTAAAAAGCTCTGGTTCACTCTGCTCTTATGCGGCGCGGAGGAAACACTGATCGAAGTGCTAACGGCGAAGGTAAAACTTATATATTCGGACCCTGGTCGAAGGACACTGATTGGAGATGGTTCCCGAGCCTCCCGCTTCGACCCGCTTCTCAACTCCCAGGAACGCAGCAGCAACGGTGCTGCCCGCACGATTCGCACCGCGGAGCTCTGCGCGGTGAGACCGGGAGGACCGCGGGGAGAGGGAGAGACGAGGGGGCGGGAAGCGAGCCCCGGGCTACGCGCCAAGAAGCCGGAGCAGCAGATTAGTCACCTCTCGGCTCCGCGCTCACGGGTGCGCCGGGGAACCTGAAGGGCAGGCGTTGGCCGGGTTCAGCCGGGCTCTTAGGGCCTCCGCGCCGCGGCGCTGGTGCCCCCGCCTGGAGCAACCCGACTGACTCTCCAGGACTCGCGCAGCAAAGATCCACTCGTCAGTTCAAGGGCAGGACAGAAACTCTGCAAGCGTAGTCTTGCGAACAGGAAATTTCTCATTGACAAGGTGCTGCCCCTCCCCCCAAGCCGGGCTTCAAAACAAAACCCAAGAGCGAGCGGCCGATCCATCTAGCTTCGGCCTGCCGCGGCCTTCCGCCCCTCCGCCGCCTCGGCGACCCTAGCGTCTCGGCCCCGGCCCAGAGGAGTAGAAAGCTGGCCGAGCCCCGGGCCCCCGGCGCAGGCGGTGGCGGCGGCAGACAGACTCAGCGGACCGTCTCGGTTCGCGCCCAGTGGAAGGCTACAGGCTGCCGCCCTCCAGAACCTGTGTAGGGTTGGGCGGGGGTGCCAAGCCCTGGAACCCCGCGCCTTCTTTGGTTTTGCACCCAGCCCAGGGTTTTTGGTTTTGAGGCAGATGCTCACTTTGTCGCCCCAGCTAGAGTGCCGTGGCCTCACGGCTTATAGCAACCTCAAACTCTTGGGCTAAAGTGATCTCCTTGCCTCAGCCTCCCGAGTAGCTGGGACCACAGGGGCCCACTACAACACCTGGCTATTTTTAGAGACGAGGGTCTCGCTCCGGCTCAGGCTGGTCTCGAACTCATGAAGTCAGGTGATCCACCCACCTCGGCCTCCCAGTGTGCTGGGATTACCCGCGCGAGCCACCGCACCCGGCCAGCGGAGGGGTTTTGCGGAGCTATTGGAGGCCGCCTGGGCCAAGCCTCCCCGAAGGGGGTGGTGGGCGGGGAGGTTGCACGTTGCCGCTGCCTCAGTGCAGAGAAGCCTGCTGCGGGAACCCGGGAGGGCAGCGAGCTCGGCCTGGCAAAGTTCCTGTGGAAACTCCATGTTTTGAAACTCCGGCGGTTGCGGAAGCAGGGGGAGAGGGGAGCGCGCGGCGTAGGGGTGGCTTGTACCCATTGTTCACTCTGGGGGAGTGAGTTCAGCGCCCCTCCCCATGGAAAGTCTGAAGGGTGGCGATGGACAGGTCACTGGGCCGGTTCTATTGTGTGTTTCCCTCTCTTTCCTCCACTCTCTAAGGGAAATTTATAAACCCGTTTTATTTATTGAATTCAGCCAGGAGAGGAAGGCTGCCTTTTTAGGGACCCTGATGTTCAGGGTAATTTCGTATTTGACACATGTAAATACTTAGTACTCTCAGGTAAGGTCAAATTATTTATCATCTTAATTTATATTTCAATAGGCCTACAATTTAGAGGCGAGAAATGCCTCCTTATGAATCATTATGGTCTATTAGGGGAAGTAATGTATAAACAGCACTATTTGGGAGGGAATCACTTATGTTGACATTTAAATGGCTCTTCAATAGTTAAAAAAAAAGACATTTGAGTGCCTTTGATTAAATATACAATTTACAAGACCATCAGCAAAGCCATCAGGAATATAAATTTTTCTTGGGATTTTTATTTATTTATTTCCATTGGTAGAGTGCCATGGCATCATAGGTTACAGCAACCTCTAGCTCTTGGGCTTAGGCGATTCTCTTGCCTCAGCCTTCTGAGTAGCTGGAACTACAGGCGCCCACCACAATCCCTGGCTATTTTTTTGTTGCAGTTGTTTAGCTGGCCTGGGCCAGGTTTGAACCCGCTACCGTCAGTGTGTATGTGGCTGGTGCTGTAGCTACGGGTACTGAGCCGTTCAAGTGATTTTCTTTCTTTCTTTCTTTTTTTTTTTTTTTTTGTAGAGACAGAGTCTCACTTTATCGCCCTCGGTAGAGTGCCGTGGCATCACACAGCTCACAGCAACCTCCAACTCCTGGGCTTAAGTGATTCTCTTGCCTCAGCCTTCTGAGTAGCTGGGAGTACAGGTGCCCGCCACAATGCCTGGCTAATTTTTTTGAGATGAGGTCTCACTCTGGCTCAGGCTGGTCTTGAACCCATGAGCTCAGGCAATCCATCTGCCTCAGCTTCCTAAGTGCTAGGATTACAGGCATAAGCCACTGCACCCAGCTCAATGTCTTCTTCCTTGAATGACCCTGTTGTATTCATTTGCTTGAAGCTTCTCCCATCTGTAGAATGCCCTTTCTTGGCCCCACATCATCTCCCATTCCCTACTTGTTTCCCTGTACAGCTGTACTTCTTGAAAGAGGTATCTACATCATGTGGCATTTTTGTTTGCTTATCTCACGTTTACTCTGAAAATCAGCTAGGATTTTTTTTTTCTTTTTTTTTTTGCAGTTTTTGGCCAGGGCCAGGTTTGAAACCACCACCTCTGGTATATGGGGCCGGTGCCCTACTCCTTTGAGCCACAGGCACCACCCCTTTTTTTTTTTTTTTTTTTTTTTTTTTGAGGTAGTAAAAATCTGTCACCCTGAATAGATTGTCATGGCGTAAACCTAGCACACAGCAGCCTCAAACTCTTCGACTCAAGTGATCCTCCTGCCTTAGCCTCCAGAGTAGCTGGAGCTACAGGTACCCACCAAAATGCTGGGTTAGTTTTTCTGTTCTTAGTTGAGACAGGGGTCTTGCTCTTGCTCAGGCTGGTCTCAAACTCCTGAGCTTAGGAGATCCACCAGCCACCTTAGCCTCCCAGACTGCTAGGATTATAGGCGTGAGCTACCATGCCCAGCTGGCTGTGGTTTTTTATTGTTGTTGTTTAAGAGACAGGGTCTCACTCTGTTATCCAAGCTAGGGTACAGTGGCAGGATCATAGCTCACTGTAACCTCCAACTCTTGGGCTCAAGCAATCCTCCTGACTCAGCCTCCCAATATGCTGGGATTACAGTCATGAGCCACCTCTTTCCCACCTGGCCCCTAGTTTTGAAGTTATTCTAAGATATTAGGATAAGAATAGCTCTGTTTATAAGATCATAGGATTAGAAACAACCTAAATGTCCAGCACTGACATTGATGGCCCATGCCTGCAATTGGAATATTCTGTAACTATTAAAATAAAGAAGATTTTGCTCTGTGTATTGATATGGAAAGATACTCAAGGTCTACTGTTAAGGGTAAAAATATAAGGTACAGAAAAATGTGTATAATATGTTATAGTTTGTGTAAAAACAAAGGAAGGGGGAATATAGACACATTTATGTGTGCATTAAAGATCTCCAACACTGCTAGGGAGCGCCTTACCCCTAGTTTCTTTGTACATATGTATGTCCTCTGGTCTATTTTCAGAAATGGGAACATACTGCACAAGCTGTTTTCTACCTCACCTGTGTAACTTAATGCTCCATCTTATAGATCATTTTCTATCAGCACATGGAGATGGGCCTTGTCAGCTCGTGGAATTTCACTGCATAGATACATCATTATTTATCACACGCTTCAACCCATCCTCCATCCTCTCTGGCCATTCTGCAGAAAGTACTCAAGATTACCAGTCACTTCCTTGTTGCCAGGAATGGCTCATTGTGCTCTACCAGTTGGCCTTGGGCCTGGATAGTCCCCTCCTTCTCTTCAATCTCATCAGGGCTTTAAATACCACTTACTTTGTTTATGACTCTTTAATTTTTTTTTTTCTAGTTCCAGACCCCCACATCAAAATGCAGACCTTATATCTCAACTTGGCATCTACATCCAGCTTAATAACAATAGCTAACATTTACATACTGCTTGTTTAGGTACACTGCTTTCTTCTAAGCACTTTATATAAATTAACTATTAATCCTTACAACTACCCTATAAGATGGGTAAATTATTATCTACGTTTCACAGATGAGGAAACCGAGTCAAAGAGGTTACAGAACATTCTCAGAAAGTGGTGATGCTAGGATTCAAATCCAGGCAGTCCTAGTTTCAGAGTCCGTGTTCTTAATGGCTTTGCCACATTGCCTCATAAAATGCCTAAAACTGGATTCTTTTTTTTTTTTTTTTTATCCCCGGGGTGGGGGGGTGCGCCATTCCTGGAAATACTGCAATACCAGGTCGATGCGTGGAGTGGACGGAGCAAGCTCCTATTCCAACTCTCTTCTCCAAAAATCCATTTAATATATTGTCCTCGGATAGAGGACATATCAGATATTAAACCTATAAGAACAGATACTACACTTGATCTTAGCCAAAAGGCCGAGAAGAGATTAAAACTGGATTATTAAAAACAGAATTAATCTACAAATATTTGGGGATATTTACTAAATGCCAGGCCCTGCTGTAAGTGCAAGGGAAAGAGCAGTGAAAAGGACAAATTGTCTCTTAAAGGGGGAAGAAGAGTAGGGTGTAGTGGTGCATACTGTAGTGCCAGCTACCCAGGAAGGAGGCTGAGGTGGGAGGATTGCTTAAGGTCAGGAGATGGAGGCTGAAGGGCACTATGATGCACAGTGTACTATGCAGTGCCTGTGAATAGCCGCTATACTCCAGCCTGTGCAATACCGTAAGATCCTGTCTCAAAACATAAAAATTTAATTTTTGTTAAAGGGACGAGCTCTTCTCTTGAAACCTACCCTTTGCGCCAACTCTTACTTATCACAGAAAATGGCTCAGCCACTCAAGTGCTGAAAGCAGAATCCTGGGGGCTCATTCTTAGCCCCTCTTCTTCATCTCCCACTTCACCTTCCTCCAGTCCACTGAAACTCCTTAACAAGGCCACGGCATTGGTTGCCACTCTCTAGCTCACATCTCAAGGCCAGGCATACAGAGGTGTTGTCAGCTCCTGAATAGGCTGTGAGTTGTCATCTCTGCAACAAGACTGATGATCCCCTAAGGGCAGGGTGTATCATCTACTGAGTTTGCGTCATTGTCCAACAATATGTATAAACATAGTGATCTCAGAATTTTTTTCCTGGCTTTATCCCTCAATGCCTCTTGGCACATACCAATAGTAAAAAATACACTTGATAAGCAATACGTGAATGATAGAATGCTTTATACATGTTTCGTTTCTTTTCTTTTTCTTTTTCTTTTTTTTTTTTTTGAGACAGAGTCTCACATGTTGCCCTCAGTAGAGTGCTGTAGCGTCACAGCTTATGGCAACCTTAAACTCTTGGGTTTAAGCGATTCTCTTGCCTCAGGCTCTGAAGTAGCTGGGACTACAGGCGCCCGCCACAACACCTGGCTATTTTTTTGTTGCAGTTTGGCTGGGGCCAGGCTCAAACCCACCACCCTTGGTATATGGGGCTGACACCCTACCCACTGAGCAACAGGCGCCGCCCTGTAGTTGTCATTGTTGTTTAGCAGACCTGGGCCAGGTTCGAACCCACCAGCCCTGGTGCATGTGACCGGTGCCCTAACCACTGAGCTACAGGTGCCGATCCTATACATGTTTCTTAACTGAATCAATATTCTTTATCATGGCCCTATATAGAAGAAACCAAGTTTAAGAGAGTAGGACAGGCCCAGCACTGTGGCTTACATCTGTAATCCTAGTACTCTAGAAGCTAAGGTGGGAGGATCCCCTTGAGTTCAGGAGTTCAAGGCCAACCTGACCAAGAGAAAGATCTGGGCTCTACAAAAAATAGAAAAAATTAGCTGGGTGTGGTGGTGTGAGCTCATAATCTCAGTTACTAGGGAAGCTAAGGCAGGAGGATCACTTGAGCCCCAGGAGTTTGAGGTTGCAGTGAACTGTGATGATGCCACTGCACTCTAGCCCAGGCAGCAGAGGTAGACCATGTCTCAAAACAAAACAAAACAAAGCAAAACAAAAAGAGAGAAAGTAAGACAGTTGAAGGGGTATGCTACAGGAGAGAGGGAATACCTGGGCTTGCAGGGAGTGGCTCAGTAGTTCTGATAAGGACTGAGGCAGAAGAAATTAGGAAATTGAGGCATAGGCTGAAGGAGCTATATTCTTCTGGGGAGGATCATAGGAGCATGGGATACATGTATGCAAGTCTTTCTTTGTCAGAGGACTCAAGTGACCTGGTGTGTCCATTGGTGGGGATGCCTTGGGAGTTCTAGCCTTACTGAATACTGCAGAATACCATCCAGCTGGCATGCACCTATAGTCCCAGCTACTCAGAAGGCTGAGGCAGGAAGATCCCTTGAGCCCAAGAGTTGGAGGCTGTGATGAACTATGATTGCTTCACTGTACTACAGTCTGGGTGGCAAAGAGAGACCTTGTCTCAAAAAAAAAACAAACAAAAAGCCCAAACCAGAGCCTCCTTAGAGGCCTGTTGCCACCATCTGTTCCTTGGTGGCAAAGGATTACGACTGTTTTTCTCCTGGAGACTCTGAGAAAACAGAGGTAGGTTCTGGTCACAGATGATCTTGGGAAATTGAAGTTCTCTCAATTCCAGGCCATTTGACCTCTACTAGTAATCATGTCACTATGCTGCATTTGATAGCAAAGAAAGTCTTTTATGACAATTCCTACATGATAACTATAGTTACTGGTAATTGTGAACCCTCCAATCTTTTCAGTTACTTTATTAGATACCTTCCCAAGTTATTTCATGCATGCTTCAAAATAATGCTAGGGGTTAGATATTCACATTGCACAGTTGAAGAAACAGAAACTCTTAGAGTTGCCTCCCCACCCCCAAAATAGATGGCTAATCTAGCAGAGTATGGCTACAGGGATTCTACCTGACTCCAAACCTAGGCTTTTTCCAGTAGAGTTATTGTTTGCCTCCTATATATATGTACTGTTCCCCTAAACTGTAAACTACTTCTGGGACCAACTCCCATAGAGCTGCTCCAATCCTATTCTTCTGGGGTCATCCTGGCAACTCACAATAAATATCATAAATGGAGATTCTTTCTGAGATCAGCAAGCCTCGGCTGATTGGTTGTGTTCACCATGGGAACATGAGAATTCATCATCTGAATGAAAAGTTGCCTTCCTCCCAGGTAAGACTTGAAAAGTATGGGAACAAGAAATTTAAGGGAAGGACTTCCGCCCCAGAACGAGTAGATTTTCCAGCTCTGTTTGGAAAGTTTCTGCGCTTCCACCAATACTGAATCACAGGTCAGTGTTAAATGAGATTTTTTTTTTTTTTTTTTTGAGACAGAGTCTCAGTTTCTCACCCTCAGTAGAGTTCTGTGGCGTCACAGCTCACAGCAACCTCCAGCTCCTGGGCTTAGGCGATTCTCTTGCCTCAGCCTCCCAAGAAGCGGGGACTACAGGCGCCCACCACAGCGCCCAGCTATTTTTTTGTTGCAGTTTGGCCAGGGCTGGGTTCAAACCCACTCAGTATATGGGGCTACTCACTGAGCCACAGGTGCTACCCAGTTTAATGAGATTATAAACCATCTTGCCCTTTCATACTTTCGGGCAACATTTTTTCCCCATTTTGGGCTTCCATAAAAATTACTCTTGCTCTTACCAGGGGGAAAGCTAGTTCAGGAAGAGATGACATGGGAAGGACTCACCACATAGTTCTTCTAAAGCTGGAGAGTTTTTGAGATTTGGGGAGAATAAGGGGCCACTAGGTTTTTGTCAGCTCTTAGAAGAACAATAGCTTGAATTTATTAAAGGCTTTCTATCTGCCAGGCACAGTTCTAAACACTTTATATACATTAATAAACTCATTTCATATAGGAAACTACCCTATAATAAAGGTGTTATTATCCTCATCTAACAGATGAAGAAACTGAGGCTTGTAGTATAATTTATTTGCCCACTTGTCTGGACACTCATTGCCTGATTCCCAAAGCCCAAACTTTTACCCATGCCATCACTGCCCCTGCCATCACAGTGCAACACTGGCAACTAAATTTCAGACTTTCCAGGCACCTGGGTCAGTTCCATTACTCTGCCAATTGCACAGGCTCATCTTAATTGGGTGCTTTCTTTGGATCTGAAGGCAATGGCCTTCACTGCACCCTGGCATGCAAATGATGTCCCTTGAGGACATGATGGAAGTGAATCGGTCCTACAGGTCCCTGTGAGAGGCCTTTTGCTTAGCTTTGTAAGCAGAAGCTATGGGATGATCCACAGACAGAGGGTGGTCATCTCCGCCCTGCTTTCTGACAAAGCATGCTAGTCAGTTAGTGGATGCCTTTGTCAGTTCAATGCCAGTGGCTGTGCTGGGGCCTTTCTGGCCTACTTGCTGGCACAGGGAACAGGAGGAGAGAAGATCAATCTCCAAGATAATTTAGGTTCAGTCTTTCCTTGAACCAGCCATTGTCCTCTGCTCTAGGTCTGATGACTATGATTAATGCACCATTGAGTATTTCCTCTCTTCAGCTTCTTCCTTGCTTTGGAGTTTATTTTCCAGCCATTGTCAGAGTTTCTCCTCAGAAGAGAGTAAATACTCACAGACTGGAGCACAGCCCTTGGTGTTGCTGTGAAAGCATCGCAGGTGGCAGATCACACCAGGCCATTCCTGGAGTAGGTGATGTTACTGTTTAGAGTTCAATGCTAACCCACTGCCTCCACCAATTGATGCCTAATCCTTTAATTATTCTGAAAATACCAAAAATAAAGATTATAGAGAAGGCAATTAATAGGATCATACTGTATTCCTCATTTGTAATTATATATTATTTTTCTCCCTACTTTGTTCCAATAATGATTTAAGGCTGCTTCCAAAGATACACAAAACCCAGCAAAGATAAATAGAAGAAGTGGAACATGAATTATAATGTCATGCCTGTTCACAGCATCTTTGCCCCATTCCACATAATAGAACTCAATTCATAACGCCTTTCAAAAATGAGGTAATTCAGCTCTTTTAGTAGCAACACTAGCCTCTTTGTAAAGTGAGAGGGTGGTACACAGTAATGGAAAGAACCATGGAGGGGACAAGAGGTCCTCTTTCTAATGCTGGCTCCCTCAGTGTGTGACCTTGGGCAAGTCACTCATTCTCTCTGAACGTTGGATTCTGAAATTCTCAAGTGCATCAGCCAATCCCTGAATCCCCCTCCTCCCTCTAACTTCCTCTGATGTCCAAGGGCTCCATCATGAAGGCAGAAGCCAGGGCTACCTTCTGGCATGAGGCTCCCTGGAAATAACTATTAGAGAAATGGGTTTCAAGGAAGTTCTCATATTCTCTGTCTCTCTCACCCTCTCCCTCTCTCACACACACACACACACACACTCAGAAATCTTCAGAAATCTTGCATGACTGCCAGGGCAGCCTTGTGGAGATCTTTTTTTTTTTTGGGGGGGGGGGGAGACACAGTCTTCCTACCTCTCTGTCCCTCCCTCCAGTGTGAGCTACTTTCTTTCCTCTTCTTGTAGTTCAAGACACTCTTATAACCTGGCCTGACTCTAGATCCAGTTTTACTTCCCTTTCACTTCTTCCTAACCACATCTTCCACTATTGTATCCCACGTAGCACTAACACAATGCTTAGAATATTATTTGCCCTCTGTCCCACACGAAGTCTCCATTGAGCTCCCAACTGCCCCTACTGGGGCCCTTCTAGGTTTCTATCTCAAAGTATTCCACAGGCCAGAGGCATCTTGGGGGCCTCAGAATGAGCCACCGTGCCTGGCAAGAACAGCACACCAACATAGACGCAACCCATAAATTAAATGTTACCCAAAAAAAATCAGACTCCAAAGAACATCTATCTACATAAAGTCTTAAAGTAGGCAAAATCATGAATCTAAGGTGTTAGAAGTCAAGATGGGGCTGGGTCAGTGGCTCACACCTATAATCCTAGCACTCTGAGATGCTGAGGCTGGAGGGTCACTTGAGCTCAGGAGGTCAAGAACATCCTGAGCAAAAGCGAGACCTTGTGCCTGTTAAAAATAGAAAAACTGGGGCAGCTCCTGTGGCTCAGTGAGTAGGGCGCCGGCCCCATATACCAAGGGTGGTGGGTTCGAACCCTGGCCAAACTATAACAAAAAAAATAGCCGGGCGTTGTGGCAAGCGCCTATAGTCCCAGCTACTTGGGAGGCTAAGGCAAGAGAATCACCTAAGCCCAAGAGCTGGAGGTTGTGAGCTGTGATGCTACAGCACTCTACTGAGGGTGACAAAGTGAGACTCTGTCTCTTAAAAAAAAAAAAAAAACAATTAAAAATAGAAAAACTTATCCGGGCATTGTGGCAGGCACCTGTAGTCCCAGCTACTTGGGAGGCTGAGACAGGAGGATCCCTTGAACCCAGGAGTTTGAGGTTGCAGTGAGCTAGGCTGATGCCACAGCACTCTAGCCTGGACAACATAGCAAGACTCTACCTCAAAAACAAACAAACAAGCTCAGTGCCTGTAGCTTAGTGGTTACAGAGCTAGCCACATGCACCAAGGCTGGCGAGTTCAAACCTGGCTCAGGCCTGCTAAACAATGACAACTACAATCAAAAAATTGCCGAGCGTTGTGGTGGTTTACCTGTAGTCCCAGCTACTTGGGAGGCTGAGGCAAGAGAATTCCTGCTCTTAAGCCAAAGAATTTGAAGTTGCTGTGAGCTGTGACACCACAGCATTTTACTGAGGGTGACAAAGTGAGACTGTCTCAAAACAAACAAACAAACAAACAAAAAAGATCAAGACAGAGGTACCCTTGGTTGGGGGCTGTATATACTCCACAGGTAGATCTATAGCTCCAGATGCTGGTTACATGGGTGTTCTCAAGTTGTTAAAATTTACCAAGCTGCATACTTAAAGGGATTTATACACTTTTTCTATGTGTTGTACTTCAATAAAATGTTAACAAAATAAAAAATATAAAGTTCTTAAAAATAAACAAACTGGGATGAATTAAGGCTTAAAATAGCATGCATGCTCTGGGCAGGAGACCTCATGACAGGATCGATCACAGGTGCTCAGAGCCAAGTTGGGGGGCAATCGGGGGTCATGGAAGGGCAGTGTACAGGGTTCTGGAGATGGCAAGGAAGCAAATTTTAAAATCACATGAACAGAAAGCAAACTTTCTACTCCATGATATAGCCAGGGGTTGAGAGTGATATACCAGGTGGATGTGCCATGTTGGGGTGGAGGCTTGGCCTGGCCCGGGATTCTCAGGAAATAGAATGGAGTGAGCAGCATTTACAGGTTGGAAGGACCCCCATCCCCTTTCCCCCTTGTCTGCTTCACCTTCTCTGCAGCTCAAATTAGACTTGTCACCATGCCCCAGAAGGTACGTGTCGCCTTTCCCCATCCTGGCCCATGTCTGTTTCCCTCCAGGGATGCCCCTTCTCCTTTCTTCCCCCCAAAAGTGCTTCTCCCTGGTCCCCCCACCCAACCACCTAGTTATACAGTACAGAAACCTGGGAAATACCTTTGACATCTCCAACCCCCTCATCCCCCAACCCGACCCATTGCCAAACCCTATTTTCTTTTCTCCATGCAGCTCTAGAAGTCTATGTACTCTCTCCACATCCAGCACCCTGCCTCACCCCACTTGGCACAAGCTCTTGCCTGTGCCGTGGCAAGGCCCTCCTAACAGGTGCCCCTCATCCATTCCTGCCCCTCTGCAGTCTGTGTCCTGCACAGCAGCCAACAGCTATAATCACACCCACAAATATCAACTGTGGCTGGGTGCCAGGCCCTCTTTCAAGCACTCAACACACACTGGGGAGCAAAACAGGGCACTCTCAGGGCACTTATATTCCAGAAGGGGAGAGATGGACAACAGACAAGAAAGGTAATAGGTCATAAAACTATCTCAGATGGTGGATGGTGATATGGGTCATGGAAAGGAAAGTGGGAGCAAGAAAGGGGCATCAGAAAGGCAGGGTATGGGGAAAAGTTTACAGGTTTAGGGATGGGCAGGGGAGGCCTCTTTGAGAAGGTGAGATGTGAACAAATACTTGAGGAAGCGAGGGAGTGAGCCAAAGTGGATTTCTGAGGGAGGAGTGTTTCAGGCAGAGGCACAGCCCGTGCAAAGGCCCTGTGGCAGGAGAGTGCCTGCTGTATGTAAAGAACTGCCAGGATTCCAGAATGGCCAGATTGCAAAGTAGGAGGAGGAATGGTCAGGGAAGTAAAGCAAGTTCAGATCTACAGCCAGATTGATGGTGCTCCAGAGGCTCTCACCGCTGAGATAAAGATGAAAACCTCAGCCAGCCCACCAGGCCCTGCCCCTTGGACCCTGGCTCTGGGCTGCTCTATTTCTAGCGCCTTCCCATTTCAAGGCCTTGCCAGGAGCTGGCCCAGATCCATGCTCCCTCCATCTCCTTCACCTAGTCATTCACAGCTCTGTTCAAACAGCACTTCCTTCAAACACCACTACCTTCCCAAACGGTTGTCCAGACCAGTTTAGTCGTCCAGCCTCACCCTCTCAAACCATCTTGTCTTTCTCTTGCATTATAGGCCTCCCCAGCACACAGCAATCTAGCATTAAGTCCATCATTAGTTCATTTGGTTCATCACCTATTTGATAGTTGTTTACTCTGTGCCAAGCACTGTCCTGTGTGCCAGGGCACCATGGAGAACAGGACCAACAAGGTCCCTATCCTACAGGAGAAGGCCACAAATAGAAAGCAAGTAAGAGAACTTCAGATGGTGACATGCGTCTCAAAGAAGACAAAACAGAGCAGTGTGGCTGAGCGTACTGGGAGGAAAGACAGCATTAGCCAGGATGGTGCAGGAAGCCTCTTTGACAAAATGACTTTGAGCTGAGAAGGAACCAGCTATATGAGTATGGAGGAGACTTCCAGGCAGCTGAATGGTAAGTGCACAGACCCTGATGTAGGATTGACCTTGGACTATCTGAGGAAGGGAAAGAACACCCGTATGGCTAGAGTAGAATGGGCTATCTCTCCGACTAGAACAGAAGTTCCACAAGCTGTGGGATCTTTTCTGCTCTCTTTGTGGCCACATGCTTCCCTCGGGTTTACTCACAGTTGACACTCACGGCGTTTGTTGAATGAAGGCATAGAGATTGCATTTCTGTCCATCCTTCAATCCCCTTTCTCTGTGACGTCTACCCAGCCTTCTCCACCCCTCTAAGAACACTCCTTCCCCTAAATCAAAAGCTCAGAACCTTGGCTTGAGATCCTTGGATAGTTTCCTTGAGGCTGGGCAATCCCTGGAAACAGTGTGAAAAGGGTGACTCTCAGTGCACATGTCTGCTTGTCCAGGGATGAATGCATCAGAATCCCAGGGAGCCCAAAATGTTTATGCCACAGGACTCCAAACCCCTCCCTTTGCAGATAAGAAAACGAAGGGCTAGAACATGGAGCACATGCCTGGGGCTTGCCTGACTCTGTCAGGCTGCCAGCCACTGGGCCACAAGAGCCACCTGATCTGGCTGTGAGAAGCCAGGCTGGAGTCTCTTGTTGGCACTAGTTGTTTCAGAGCCTCCAGTCACTTCTATATGTCTTTGCTTTTATCTGTTAATGTACAGTAAGTACCTTTGGTAGGTCGATGTTTTCCCTTCTCAGATTATATATTCCTTGAGGCCAGGTTTTTTTCAATGTTATTTTCTTCTTTCCTTCTGTGTCTACACACTTGCAGTTGAGAGACTTCTTGAGCACCAGCTGCCCAGTCAGCTCCTTCTTCCCATGCCCCAAGGACCACGGACACTGCTGCCACGTGGGGGCATTAACTGGCTTGTGGTCAGACCTGTGGCTGGATATTCTTAGCAGCCTTCAGTCACCCATCCTGAAAATTTAAACTCCCCTGTCACTAGAGCTTAGATCTCTCACCGCCAGGGTAGAGATGTTTTCTATTTCCAGGCAGTCAACTCAAAGTACAGAGTGAAGTGAAGTGTGCTTGTTGAAAAGAAAGGCCCAAGCTTTGGGGCCAAGCCCAGTGTCACACTTAGCCTACTGCTACCCTGCAGCGCCCCAGGCCTGACTGACCAGCCAGACTGTTTAGAAAACATGTTCTGATTTAGCAGAACTGCACTGCACAGTGAAAGACTTTGGCCACAGCACAGAAGTTACCATGTCTGACCTCATTCCAGAGCCCTGAGGCCTGGGAGTATTGGGCATTAACTGGCCTTCCTTTATAGAGGTTTAAAGATATCCACTGAGGGTCCAGCAGCAACTTAAAACCAGAGGTGTAGGGATTAGAGATCTCTGCTTTGACCCTTCCTTAAATCCCTGGTGAATTCCTCTTCTGGATGAAACTGCTTTTTCCACTTTAGCAGGGATATCATATTTGGCCTGCCATTGAGCTGTGTGTGCCTTGGTGAAGGGTGGGGACAGGGTCAAAAGGGGGTTTCAGGGACCCTCCAACAGAGCCTTGTAGGAGAGGAGGGCTGTGTGTAGAGTCAGCAAGGATGCAACAGTCAGTAAGCACCTTTTTTTTGATGAGCCTTCTGCCTATTCACCATCGGTTTATAGTGGTTCAGAGAGAGAACCAGAGCTCTGGCAATGGGTGTCAGCTTTGTCAGCCTTTTCTGTTGCGTGGTCTCCAAGGCTGCTTTCCTCAGCTGCACCGTGCACCCACCAGAGCTGCAAACAGCATGGTGTTTGACCTCTCCCAACTTTGTGCTGTTTCTTTTTCCTGTTTTCTGCCATACTCTCTCATTTCTCTTGAGGTGGCTGAATCTGTAGCTGTGTCTTTCCTCTATTCCATTTATCTGGCTCTGAAAGTACAGGAACATAGACCGGGAGGAGATGAGGGCTGGGGAGCAGGAAAGCTTCCTTGTGTGTGCGTGTGTGTGTGTGTGTGTGTGTGTGTGTGTGTGTAAAGGGGCTCAAGGGAAGCAGAAATGCTTTTTCTCTCAGTGCCACCATTCCACTAATCCATAGTAGGCAAAAGTCAGGTTCAATGTCAAAACCCCCTGCTTTTGAGGATGCCACTTGATGAGGAAGGGTAGTTGCAGAAATAGATTCTGGGGAAGGCGCAGGGGCCTTGAGAGGAGAGAAATGAGCCTCAGAGAAGCTGTGATAGAAACTTTGAGAATCCCACTGGGCTCTTTGCAACTCTGGGATTTGCAGCCTCGGGGGAATATGGTAAACTAGGGGCTTAAAGGGACCATGAAGATTCTGAAATCAATTCTATTCCACAAACACCTCATAAACACCCTCTAGATATATACATCAGAGGTTATAGGAATGAGACACACTCTCAAGGGAGGCCACCCTGGAAAAGACACTCTAGGCACCTTGGGGGCAGTGTTGGGTCAAGACAGAAGATGGAGGGGTATGCATGTGGGGGTGTGGGGGCGTGGTCCTGTGTGGCCAGCTTGCTTTTTCCTGTTCTGGAAGCCTGCCCACACAGTCCACTCAAGGCCAGCTGAACGAGTGGGAAGAGAGGTGGCAGAGGCAGGTGAGGTGGTCCCTACAGCCTACTGTGTGCCCAGGAATGATACATTAGGGACAGCAGCCAACTCCAGCAGCTGCCTGGGAAAGGTGGCTGATAGTCGGACAAATGAGTCTGGAGAATGTAGGGCCTATAATTGGAGTTTTTCCTCACTAACCTCACAATGGATAGAAAATAAAATATTAATAGCAGAAATAGTAATACTAGCAACTGGCATGTTTGAGCACATACTATGGCAGGACACTGGATAATCTCATGTCATCAATTACATGAACATAGCCACAAGTTCTCTGCAGCCCCTCTCACCAAGGGGGTGTGTTATGGGCTTAATTGTCCCCCCTCCAAATTCATATGTTGAATTCCTAACCCCCAGTAACTCAGAATGTGACTTTATTTGGATATAGGCCGTTTAAAGAGGCAATTAAGTTAAAATGCTTTCATTTGTGTGGGCCCTAATCCAATATAAGAGGAGATTAGGACACAGATGCACACAGAGGGAAGATCAAGTGATGACATGGAGAGAAGATGGCCATTTTCAAGGCAAGGAGAGAGACTTCAGAAGGAACTGCCTCTGCCAACAACTTGTTCTTAGACTTCCAGACTCCAGAACTGTGAGACAAGACATTTCATTTGTATAAGTACTTTATTATGGCAGCCAGAGCAGACTAATCCAGGCTAGAATCTATGTCCCCTCCACCAGGATCTAGGCTGCTCTAATAACTTGCTCTGATCAACAGAACATGCCAGAAGTGATACTGTAAGACCTCTGAAGCAAGGCTTTAAGAGACCTTGCAGCTTCTTGCTTCACCCCCTTGGGCAGTTCTGAGACTGCCACAGAAGGAAGCAGGTCTCATGTCCTAGAGCAGAGGTCCTCAAACTTTTTAAACATGGGGCCAGTTCACTGTCCCTTAGACCGTTGGAGGGCCGGACTATAGTTTAAAAAAAAAACTATGAACAAATTACTATGCACACTGCATATATCTTATTTTGAAGTAAAAAAACAAAACGGGAACAAATACAATCACACCGCTGCATGTGGCCTGTGGACCGTAGTTTGAGGACCCCTGTGAGGCCACAGGGAGAAAAGTGGAAGTTTACTCCAGCTGACAGCTGGTACCAACTGCCAGGCTGTTCAGAGGCCATCTTGGACCTCCTCACAGCTATCCCCTAGCTGAGTGCAGCTGCATGAGTGAGCCCAGGTGTAACCAGCAGAGGAGCTGCTCAGCCAGCTTACTCGTTCGTGAGGGAGGAAGAAACTGTTGTTGCTTTAAGCCACTGTAGTTTAGGGTGGTTTCTTACCCAGCAAGAGCAAACTGATACATCTCACTAAAAGATTGTACAAGGGTTTCCATCCAAAAGTCTTAGAAGCATTTTTCAGGAATATTGGAGAAAGCCCTCAATCATATTGGGAAAAATCTTTATCTAGAATCATTTCTTTCTCAACAGCTGCCTAGCTACCTCTGGGTTGTTTCCCCTTCCAATGGTATCTGTGCTCACTGACTCCAATGCTAGGGCACAGCACGCAGGTAATTCTCAGGATGTAAAAACGGACTGCCTTCCCTGAATCATCATGGGAAAAAACGGAGGACTTCCATTTCTTTATCTGCCCTCTAACAATAAGCACTCACCCATGAGAGTCAAATCCCTGGCTGTCTATTTTTTTTTTTTTTTTAAGCTGGAACCTTTTTTAAGTGTGTATCATTATTTATTTATTTATTTATTTTTTGCAGCCAGGGCTGGGTTTGAACCCACCACCTCTGGCATATGGGGCCAGCGCCCTAACCCTTTGAGCCACAGGCGCCACCCCCCTGGCTGTCTATTAATCAAGCACCCTCTGGATACACAGCCTTAGAATCATTATAGAGATAGCTGCCCTTTATTAAGTACCTACCAAGTACTCAGTGCATATTTGGTGCATTCCCTTATTTGATCTTTATAGAAGTAGGGTCAATATAAATCACTAGTCACAACTATTACCCCATTTTGTAGAAGGTGAAACTGATTCTCCAAGAAGTTAACTAGCTCTCCTAAGGTCACAGAGCTAGTGGCCCTGGACCCCCAAAAGGAAAGTTGGTCCTCTCCCCTGAGGTATGATACTTAAGGAGGGTGACCTAAGGAGAATAGGGATCTCTGTCCCATGAGTAGAAAGAGGAGCTGGTCATATCATGGAAGGGCCCAGCCTCAGTGGTGGGGCTCGTGGGGGCTGTGGGCAGAGTTTCCAGGGAAGAAGTCAGAGAGAGGGAAGGAGGAGTTGGGAGTCCTTGGGGAGGAGAGGGCTAGGGTAAAGGGCAGAAGTTCTTACCTGGGGAGCCAGGAGCAGTGGCTCCACCCCTAGGTACAGACTCCACCCCTGGAGCAGGCTGCTCCTCCTCCACCCTCCCTCTGGCCTCCAAGCTTCTCTGTGACTCTGCCATCTCTTGGCAACTCCCCAGGCACCCAGCCTTCCTTCCCTGTTCCTGCTTATCTAAATCCCAAACATGTGGAGAGAACCTGACGAAGGGTGCACTCCCTCACTTCCTCCTCATGGCCACACTCTGAGGTAAGCACCTCATTACTCTCATTACATCTCCTCTCAGATGAGGAAACTGAGGCATGGAGATGGGAGAGGATGGGCAGCCTGCAGCACAGCCTAGCCTGGTGACTTAGTCCAGGAGGTCTCTCCTGGCCTCCCCATTCCTCCAAGACCTGCCCTGCCATGGATTCCTGGGGTACTTACTCATGCATAACTCGTGCAGGCCCTGGTGTGTGCTCATCAGTGACATCAGGGAGGTGTGTGACCATTTTGAGCTCTCAGCACGGTGTTGAGGGACATAGAAGGAGCCTAAGAATGTTAGCGCTGGTGGCTACACCGTCACATTGCTGTGCAGCTCTGAGCCTTACCCCACCCTGCTCTGAATAAGATAGTTGCTGAGTATCTGTCCTGAAAACGTGGAGTCTTCAACCAGGTGTTCCCATTCAGAGCCCAGTGAGCTTCCAGTTGCAATCAGGCATGGGGACAAGGCTGATACGGTTGCAGGGACCACAGGAGACCTTGTGGATCCCACCTCCCTAGAGAGGTAAGCTAGTGAGAATCAGAAGGTACCTCACTACTGCCCTGTACTTACTATCTAAAGAGACTAGAAAATGACTGGAAACTGAGAAAAATTGTCCCTTCTCCCCATCCCTATGGCCCAGCAAACATGAACAACTGCAACTGGAAACCTGGCACCTGGCACTGACTTTGCCCTGTGAGCTTCCGGGCCTCAAATTAGAAGGGGAACTCATATTTGTCCAGCACTTCAAAGAATTCATCTCACTGAACCTCATAACAACTCCATGAGATACTGTGGCAGTTTAAGTATGCCTGCAAGTTATGTGAGACTCTTCCTACTCTTCCACATCAAGAAGTGTGGTCTGTGTCTGACTGCTTTCAACACAACAGAAGTAACAGAAGTAACACTGTGAGACTTGTAAGCCTAAATCAGAAAAGGCCATTTGGCTTCCTCCTGGCTCTCTTGGGGCATTTACTTTGGGAGAAGTCTGTAAGAAGTCAACTGCCATGGCAATGAGTCACATGTAGGTGCCCCAGTCGATAGCCAGCATTGACTGATAGCTATGGGAGTTCGCCATCTTGGACAGCTTTCAGATGCCTGCCCCCCCTGTTGATAAGCCATTACAATCAAATGAGATACCCCAAATGAGAACTACCCAACTAAGCCTTTCCCAGAAATTCTGACTCACAGAATTGTGAACAAAATAAAACAGTTGTTTTAAGTAGCAAAGTTCTCAGGCAATTTGTTATATGGCACTAATAACCAAAACATATCTATGGTGCTGTTTGCACTTCATGGAAGAAGAAATGGAGGCTGAGAGGTGCTGAGTAACTTGCCCATGTAAGTGGTAGAGCTGAGGCTCCAACCTGGTTTCTCAAAATCCAAATCAGAATCTCTTCTCATGGTGCCCCCTGATATTATCTCACTTGCAAGAAGAAAGCATTCTTTTCAGACTCAACTAGCTTCCAAACCTGGATGTACAGTCAGAGTCAGCTGTGGCATATTAAAGATTTCTAGGCCCCACCCCAGGCCTATTGAGTCAGAATTTTCACAGGGCCAGGACTCTGAGTATAAACTAGCACTCCAGGTGATCCTGAGGCAGTATGTAAACCAGAGACCACGACTCCCTGCCCAGTCAAATTGTCATGGATAACCAGAGGGGACCAGAAAGTTTTCTTTCTTTTTTTTTTTTTTTTTTGCATTTTTTGGCTGGGGCTGAGTTTGAACCCGCCACCTCTGGCATATGGGGCCAGTGCCCTACTCCTTTGAGCCATAGGCGCTGCCCGGGACCAGAAAGTTTTTCTTCAAAATATACCAGTGTCAGAAAATCACTCATGATCTGTGCTCATCTGATTACATTTAAACTTTCTTGACCCTAACATCTGGGAAGTTTTTTCTACTCCTACACAACTAAGAAACATAACTTGGTGGTGCATCCGATCAGCAAGTACAATCCGTGTGTGTCACCTTGCTAGGCTCCATGGTCCCTACCTTCTAAGAACTTACAACTGAACTGAAGAGCTAAGATATGAATAAGTTTTGTGGCTTTGACAAGTTTGTAAATTAGACTGTGGCCTCCAACAATTTGGGAGTGCCCCGAGGGTGTACTCTGTAGCAGTTATGGAACCAGAGAACCAGGGCAGAACAGGACAAGATCAGGGGTCCTTGAAGCTTGATCCAGATTTTTTTGTTTTTGTTTTTTTGAAACAGAGTCTCACTTTGTCACCCTCAGTAGAGTGTCATGGCATCATCATAGCTCACAGCAACCTCAAACTCTTGGGCTCAAGAGATCCTCTTGCCTCAGTCTCCCCAGTAGCTGGACTACAGGTACCCGCCACAGCACCCAGCTATCTTTTAGAGATGGGGTTTCGCTCTTGCTCGGACTAGTCTTGAACTTGTGAGCTCAAGCAATCCAGCCACCTTGACCTCCCAGATTGATCCAGATTTTTATTTTATTTATTGAGACAGAGTCTCACTATGTTGCCCTCAGTAGAGTGCCATAGCATCACAGCTCACAGCAACCTCAAACTCTAGGGCTTAAGCGATTCTCTTGCCTCAGCCTCCAGCTGGAGCCTGGGACTACAGGCTCCAGCCACAACATCCAGCTATTTTTTTGTTGTAGTTGTCGTTGTTTGGCAGGCCCTGGGCCGAATTCGAACCCGCTAGCCCCAGTGTATGTGATTGGCACCCTTGGGCCACTGAGCTACAGGTGCTGAGCCTCCAGATTTTTATTTTGTTTCCAAAAGCTACTGTCATTAAAGATCAAGAGTCAAATTTCAGGCTCAGAGGCTGTAGCTCAAGCAGCTAGGGTGCCAGCCACATACACCGGAGCTGGTGGGTTTGAATTCGGCCCTGGCCTGCCAAACAACAAAGATAACTACAACCAAAAAAACAAACAACAACAACAAAAAAAAAAAACCAGCCAGATGTGGCAGGCACCTGTAGTCCCAGCTATTTGGGAGGCCGAGGCAAGAGAATCACATAAGCCCAAGAGTTTGAGGTTGCTGTGAGCTGTGATGGGGGGACAGCTTGAGACTCTGTCTTAAAAAAAAAAAAATCAAATTTCAGATTTTATGAAAATTCAAAGAAAACCACAGGATTTTATTTCCCAGGCATCGGCTACCATTTTCCCCCCATGATGCTGATGGTTTTACAGAAGACACATGAGAGAATTTTAAAGGAACAAAAATACTTTATTTCTGCCCTTTAGGAACTTAAAGTCTAATACAAGAATGCCCAAAAGAAAAATAAGAAAATTCCAAGCACTGGCAAGAAGAGCTCTCATCCTCAGCTAGTGGGAGTATAAATTGGTACAAATACTTTGGGAAACTTTTTGGCACTGTCTGTTAAGGCCGAACATAGGCACAGCCTATAGCCCAGAAATTCAACTGGGTATATATACAGTCAGTGGAAATGGGGAGAACAGAAGGCATATACACAAATATTCATAGCAGCACTATTAATAATAGCCCCAAAGTAAAACTGTCCCAATACTCATAACAGGAGGACAGTGGGTAATATGAAGAACCAAATCAAGTCAATGCTAACTGATAGTATTAGACATTAGGGTAGTGGTTACCTTTGAGGCCATAGTACCTTGAAGGGGGCACGAGATTTCTGGAATGCCGGTGATGCTTTGTTTCTTGATCTGGGTACTAGTTATTGTGGGTGTGTTCATTAAGCTATCCATTAATGATGTGATGTGTGCAGTTTTCTATATGGTTATCTGGTTTTAATAAAAAGTAAATCACTGGTTCAGCACCCGTAGCACTATGGTTATAGCACCGGTCACATACACTGAGGCTGGTGGGTTTGAACCCGGCCTGGGCCTGCTAAGCAACAATGACATCTGCAACAGAAAAATAGCTGGGCATTATGGCAGGCGCCTGTAGTCCCAGCTACTTGGGAGGCTGAGGCAAGAAAATGGCTTAAGCCCAAGAGTTTGAGGTTGCTGTGAGCTGTGATGCTACAGCACTCTACCCAAGGTGACATAATGAGACTCTGTCTCAAAAAAAAAAAAAAAGTAAATCACTGTCATCATTGTCATCTGATGGGGGACAAAGGCTGAAAGCACAGAAGGGCTTCTGGGGCAGAGTTGTGAAGAGATTTACACTGAGTGGCAAAGAAACAAAGCACGGATAAGTTCAAGATGGACCCAGTAAAATGAAGTAAAATTGCCAGTGACATCAGAGACCAAGTTGCAGTTTGAGGAATGCCCAAAACACTCCTCAAAGGTGGCTGGTCTAAAAAGTGGTCCCCCTGCCAGTTCTAGGCTAGCATTAGTTATAGATGGATCACCTCATGCACCTTTGGAGATGGGAGCCAGAATCCTCCCAAGTAAGAGATGGTCTGAATCCTCATGGGGCCCCCACCATAAAGCTTTATCTGTGCCAGGCATGGTGGCTCACACCAGTAATCCTAGCATGTTGGGAGGCCAAGATAGGAGGTTCACTTGAGGTCAGGAGTTTGGTACCAGCCTGAGCAACACAGCAAGACCCCATCTCTACCAAAAATACAAAAATTAGTCAGGCATGGTAATGCACACCTGTAGTTCCAGTCACTCAGAAGGCTGAGGCAGGAGGAGTACTTGTGCCCAGGAATTTGAGGTTGCAGTTCAGTGAGCTATGATCATGCCATTGCCCTTGTGCCCAGGCAACAAAGGGAGTCCCTGTCTGCACAAAAAAGAACAAAGAAAAAAAAAGAAAAACTTATCCGCTCCAGTTCCCCATTCCCCAATCTCTCTGCTTAGAAGATGTAAACCTTGATGCTGCCACCTTGAATTTGTAGAAAGTTGATGCCTTTGGTTGGAATCACTCTGGACTATTCCACTAAAGTTGGTATTCACTAAACAAGGGCCTTTCCTTCCTAAAGGGAAGGCCAGGTCCCAGTCCTTGGCTGACTGCAGAGCCCTAGAGGATTTCACTGAAGGGAGGCCCAAAATTGGAAATGATCGCTTTCTATGAGACACTTAGTGATCCCTCCCACATCATTCAAGGATGGCAAAAAAAAAAAGGTAGGACTAAACTTGAAAGAAAGGAGCTGCAAAGAACAGCTGGAATCTTTGATCAGCTCATACAGCTTCATACAACAGATGAAGGGGTGTCCTACACAGCCAGTGAAACCAGCTAAACGGCAAGTTGGTGGTAGAGTGAGGCCCAGTGGTGATAGCTCCTAGGTCCCAGGCCAGATTTGTGCTACTCCCAGACATTCTGAGAAGTCAGCAAGGAAACCTGATCTGATCTTTCCCACCTGCACCATCTCTGCACAGGAAGCCAAAGCAGGAAGAAAGGTCTCCATTCCATCAAGGCCTTCTTCTCTCTCAGCATTGGGATGATGGCCTATGGCCCATCTTCTCAGGTTTCCTGAGATTGGCAGTTATGACCCAGAAGCCTCTGGTGCCATAATAAACCACCTTGGGGATGCTAATGTAATTATTGCATGGGTTTATTTAAATTTAATCTAAAGCAGAAGGTTCCAACCAATGCTGTTTTATCATTTGATATATGTATTTGTATATATAAATGTCATAGCTGGAGATACATACTTTTAGTTTGAACCATCTGTTTCAGGTTCCATTACTCTTCTTCATTCTTCACTACCCTGTAACCGGGTCCTTTACCATGTGATTTTGCAATTCATCCCACTGAAGATGGAGTATGTCTCCCCATCCCAGCAATGTCAGGTCACATGACTTCTTTTGGCCAATGGGATATAGGAAGAGCATCAGTGTACTAGTTCTGAGTCTAGGACTTAGGAGTCATTGCATTTCTATTCTACCATCTTATACTTTTTCCATCTTCAAGAAGAACATGTCCTAAGTAGCCCCACTTGTCCATGGAGAATAAGGGTCATGTGGAGCTAGACCCAACCCACACTTTGAGTCAAGCCCAGTTGAGTGCAGTCTAGATCAGCTAACCACAGATGATCCACAAGTGTGTATGTAAGAAATAAATGCTTCACTAGATTCATAAAACATATTTTAAATGATCGTTAAAAAAAAAAGAAAGAAATGCTTGCTGATATTTTTAAGTGGTTTGTTATACAGCATTATTCTGGCAAGAGCTGACTGATACACTATCTGAGCACATTTCTCTGTCAACCCAAGACTCATAATGCACAATCTACCATCTAAAAAGAATCCATCTCATCTCTCTTAATTCTTCAGAGCATTTATTAACAACCTGAAATATTCTCTTTTTTTACTCAGGTATTTATTCCCTTTCTCTCCCCAGTAAAATGTAGTTTTATGCTGTCCAAGATACTGTTTTGTTCCCTGCTATAAATGCCCAAAGCTTTGGTATAGGTGTATGGTGGGTGTTAAATAATTATGTGCAGAATGGATGTATATAGTCGTTTTTCTCTATAGTTAATAATAATATGGCTCTTATCTAATTACATTCCTTTGTGCAGCTCAATGACTTAGCAATGGGCAAAGCTGAGGAAGAAGGAAACATTTTATGGAGAAAAATCTGGGAACAGAAGGCCTCTGAACATTGTCCCGGATAAAGGATGAATTATTCTTCCCCAAGGAGCCATTCATGATGGTTAGGGCCCTCAGAAACCAAGGCAGGTCTCCAGAACTGTGATAAGCCAGCAGGTGGCTTGGCCAGTGCCATCCAATATATGCAATGATGCAGCTCAATTTCTGTACACTGTATCAGGGGCTGTCCTCAACCTTAGGAGGTTTCTCTGTGTGTCAGTTCACTGAGGGAGCACTTCAAAGGGACTTATATCCCTTCCAAGAGCTGTCAGAATGCTTGACTCTCTGGCATTGTGCCGGCATCACACGTTAATTAAATTATATGGCAGAAACACCACAATGTCAAGGTCAGATACTACAGCCGTCAAAGCCCAATATTAGGCACGGTATTTTAAAGCACAGAGCAAAATATACCTTTAAACAAATTCCTTTATCATTCCCCAGTCCTCACTTGCCTCCAGCTCTTAAGACATCCACCATTCAACACTTCCTATGTGAAGGATGCCCCAAAGAACTTCGTTCAGGGGTGCACAAGACTCTCTCTGGCTTGCCAGACAGTGGGGAATTCCTGGGGTCTCACCTACTTGTTCACTTGTTCTGTCTGACCTCACCTCTGTGACCTTGAGTCTCTGTGAGTCTAGGCTTCACCCCAAGGGAGAACGAGCATATTCTTACTGGGTCTATTGGTAAAGCGAATGCTAGTTCTTTCTTCTATGATGGTTCTATCAGCAGGACAGCAACTAGCCAGGCTATGAAAGGGAATGGGGAGAAAACTTTCCCTCCAAATGTCTTTTTAATAACCACAGCTAGAAACTCTCCATGAGTATGGAAACTCTCCATGAGAAGTCCTTGCCACTTACATGCTGAGCACGGGCAATCCTCTATGTTTGGCAAGGAATGATTATGAAGCCACATTCCTGGTTTCCTTGGGCCTCTGTCGTGGTTACCAATGAAAACGCAGAGGTCATTAACTCAGGGCCAAATGACTTATGTGCAATCACCAAAACAAAGGTGATACAAAATGTGTTTAAGTTTTCCTAACACCTATTAAGCATATTCTATATGCCAGGCACTATTTTAAGTGCTTTATGTCCATCAACTAATTTAATCTTCCCAACATTATGATGTATGTTGTATTATTACCCTCTATTTCACAAATGGTCAAAGTTAGGTGGTAGGAATAACTACCTACGGTCACACAGCTACTCAAGTGGCACAGTCAGGTTTCAGATCCAGGCAGTCTGGGTCCCCCATACAAACTACCATGCTGTCTTTACTATTGAATCCTGCAAGCTTTATTAAATGCCTGCTATACACAAGGCACACTTATATGGTACTAGGGGCTGGGAGGAGGGGGAATGAACTAGCAAGCAACGTATCTATGAGGGTAAAGTATTCCTAAGTAACAGTTGAAGATAATCTTAAAATAATTCAGATCTTTGAAGAAGTTTTGAATTCCTTCCAAGGATAGGCATGTTGAATAAATATAGCGCTTTTGAAAATCTGCCTTCAAAAATGGGTGTTCATTGTACTGCTCTTTCAACTTTTCTGTGGTTTTGGGATTTTTCAAAATAAAGTTTTAAAAGAATCAGCCTTAATAGACTATCTGGGGAAGGGTAAGCAGGAAACTAGGAGCAGTGGTTGCCTGCAGAGAGGCAAACTGAGTGACTGAGAAATGGGGATGGGAGAGGCACCAAACAAACACACTTTTATAGCCTTTGGATTTTCTGCCACGCACAGGTGTTACCAATAACATCTGCCATTAACTTGATGTTGTCTGGACGGAGCCTTGGGAAAGAGCACAGAACTCCCAGCTCTCAAGTGCCCATTCAGTGGGTCAGCCACTGACCCAAGTTTGAGGGAGTCTTTGGTTACCCAGCCCCCCACTCTTTGGCTTCAAAAATATATGGCTGAGGAGTAAAACTAAGAACTTCTCTTTCTCCTGGCTTTAGTGTGAACACAGTGAGGGTTTCAGCTCCGTGGGGCTTATCTCTCTTGGGGAGAATTTATGTTCTCTAAGGAGGTGCCTGGCTTCTGGTAACCTGGGGTCTCTTCCCCAGCCACCCCCAAGAGCTACAGGCACAGTGTGAGGCAGACAAAGGGGGCTCATTCGAAAGCTTGCTGAATGATTGAGCTGTGCTCACTCTCCAAGAAGGACCACATGGCCTGATGCCCTCCCCAGTTTGTGTGTGTGGGTAACTCTTAGAGCATGGATGACACTTATGACAAGCAAGCAGTGCCTCCCACCCCTGGGCACACATAGAATGTGATATTTTTATGGTGAACAGGATAAACAGTGACCAAGTGTTCACAATTGCCCAACACAGCCTGAAGCTACCAGGCAGGGAACTTGGGCCTCCCCCAGACCAGCCTGAGGGGCTGGGGGGATCCCCCTCTTGGCTCACTGGCAACACATTTGCTCTTGGGAAGCTCTGGGTTAAGGGATTTTGGAGGCCATTCCCTGGGCACTAGCAACCCAAATGGGGAGGGAGGTGGTCTGAGAGGGCTGCCAAGGGGCAGCAGGGCCTCCTGGAGCTTGGGCTTGCTCTGGGGTGTGCCCAGGTTTGGGGGACAACAGGGCCTGAGCAGTGGGTTAGAGAGGGCACATCGCCAGCTCTGGCTGGCCCAGAGCCAGGAAGTCTGACTGAACTTGGGCCAGCCCTGTTGGCCCACAGACTCTGTAAGCTGAACTGCTCCAGCCTCCTTGGCCTCTTTGTTTTCACTTCCCCACAGTTCTCCCTTAGTGTTTAGGAATGTGCTTTGAAGGTTCCAGTGTGTTCAACTCTGCTTAGGGAAACCAAGAGCAGAGACTGGGCCCAGGCCAGATGACTTGAGGAAGGGCACCCGTGATCATACAGAGAGCACTCCAAGGGGCAGGTAGAATGTGGGGGACACGTAAGCCAGCCCCCTCCTCTACTGGGAGACTCCACATGAGCTAAACCTTGGAGATTCTCAGGTTTGTTTTGTTAAGGGAGGCAGTATTCCCTTACCAGCCCCCCCAGAGAGCCCACATTTGTCCAGGATCTTTTGGGGATAAGATATGCTCTTCTGTTTGTCCAGGGCAAGAGAGAACTGTGGTGCATGGTGTTCCAGCTAGAAAAGTTGCCTCCTCCATTGCATTACCATAATTTTCCTGGCCTGCCTGGGAAAATAAAGTCAGGGGATGTAAAGGGCCCAGGTCCAGATGACCTCTGTCACACCCTCACCCCTGGGAGGACAATCTCTCTGGCTCAGGTAGTAGTTGGTTCAGTTGGACTTAGAGTGGGCCCTTGCAACAGGCTGCCCACCAGCCTTGCTGCCCACCAGCCCCACTGCCCACCAGTTAATTTGGCTGTGGGCTCATTTAAAAGTGGAATCCTGGAGGTTGGCTCAGTGGCTCCCACCTATAATTTGGGCACTCTGGGAGGTGGAGGTAGTTTAAGAGCTCAGGAGTTTGAGACCAGCCTGAGCTAAGTGAAACCCCCATTTCTACTAAAAATAGAAAATATTAGCTGGACATTGTGGCAGGCACCTGTAGTCCCTACTACTCAGAAGGCTGAGGCAGGAGGATCAAGGAGGATCACTTAAGCCCAAGAGTTTAAAGTTGCTGTGAACTATGATGCCATGGTACTCTACCCAGGGCATCAAAAAAAAATTGTCTCAAAAAAAAAAAGGAACCCTGGGAGTGACTGGCTTCCTTCTCTCCCCAACCCCCTCGCCCACTGTCCTTCATGGCCTTTGTTACCCAGCACATAAAAGGATCTAGTCTCCCCTGCTCAGTACTTTGAAGGCTCATAGTTCTTGTGGCCCCATATGCCCAGCATAGGGCTTTCCACACAGCAGGTGTTTAATAAATGCTAAATGACTAAAATACCAGGTCTCTTCAGTGACCAAGAGCACTCTGGATCTTTCTCTAAACAGAAGTTACTTTTCTCTTCTGACTCTTTCCTGAAGCAGGGAGCTCTGGGTTTTGTCTCTCTTTTGCCACTAACATGTCACCTCAAACTGATTTCACCCTCTGAAATGATTTCCTCCATTGGGTTAAATGGAGGCTCAATTAAAGCTCTGGTGACTCTTCTATGAGACCTGCACATACTCTTGTTTGCTGACTGTCACTTTAATGCCAAGCCGGGTCATTTTGATACTGCCTGGGCCCAGGTCCTAGTGTGGTCCTTAGTCTTCAGCTGAGGACTCTCCTCTACTCCTCCACAGTCTGTTTAGCTTCACAACACACACCTAGTCCTTGGACTCTTGACACATCTGTTCCTTTCTGTCCCCACAGCCATTTATACAGCTCCAGCTCCTGCATGTGATGGGGCCATGGCACATGAGCAATAACTCCAATGCCACAAGGGCACCCGAGTCATTTTCTGCAGCCAGCATTGTCTGTTTGGAGCTACAACAGACCTCCCTCCTGTCTACTGGTGACAAAGGCCCTGTTTAGATATGTGTGGGCTATGGATTTTTTTCTTTCTGATTTCCATTTCTCCTTGATTTCAGCACCAGTGTTAACGTGCACGACAATGCTCTATTGAGGGTAAACAGAAAGTGCCGTCACAGGGATGCCTTCCTCCCCTCTCTCAGAAGACTCACTTTCTCTGTCTAGGTAATGATTACCTTTTCCTCCCAGCTTCCTCTTAGCCTACGTATATTTAGTGCATGTTGCCCAGGATAGAGTTTAATTAGGCACCAATGCACCCAGGGGCAAAAACCAAGGACCCCTTTTGAGTTGAGCAAATGGGGCCCAGGCCCAACTGCAGGAGCCTGCAGCCAGCCTCCCCTGGCTGGGAAGTGACTGCCGCTGCAGGTAGGGGAGGTTGTCCATTCTCAGCTAATGATTGCCTTAGGCGCCAAGTGATGGAAAATCCAGGCGGGCCAGTGAGCTGCAGGGCACAGCCAGGGACAATTGTACCAACCAGTTTAAAATGGCTTCAGGAGGGATGGCAGGAGGAATGCTATGTGTGTCTGTATGCGGAGTGTGTGTGTGTGTGTGTGTGTGTGTGTGTGTGTGTGTGTGTGTGTTTCCTGGTCTCCCTTCTCTCCCCTCCTTGCTGCCTTTCCCTCACTCTTGCTTTCGGTTTTCTCTTCTGTTTCTAGCCCACGCGAGTTGAAATTAGAAAGGTCTTTGAATTCATTTATTTGTTTTAATAAAAGCAGCATTTCTAAGCAGCATATTTGCAGCAATTGAGTGTTAAACTAAACACCAAGCCAACTAAATGTGTTAGGGGGAAATGAAAAGTCAGTTTACAAGAAACATATAATTAACACGTTCTTTGACTTTCCCTAAGCCTTTGTCTGGCTGGGGACAAGACAGAGGAACTATAATCAACTTTAATAAAATGAAAGATAGTATCGAGGCAAAGGGGGAACACGAAAGTTTGGAGTAGGAAACAAAGGCCAAAGAGGGGATTCCTGAGTTATAATAAATATGTTAAATCTGTTATTTCCTTATTTTTAGTCAACAGCCATTTTCTCCCTCCCAATACAAAGGCTCCAGAAGGCTCCAGTTTGTACTGTACCTGCTAACAGCAACAGAAGCTGAGACCTGGAGGGGAGAGGGGGAAGGTGGTACAAGGAACCTGCAGGAGATACATGAGAGTTTCAGGAGGCTGATAAATCCAGGCTAATGGAAATTACCATTGCACAACACCACAGTCTTCACGTGGCCTGACTTCCAATAAACTGCTCCCCTCCTCACCCCTTGGAGAAAGTGAAATAAGACATTAGACTTTCAATAATCTCATATGGTGATGATCAATCAAAACCCAGAGGAGAAGGCCAATTTATAGAAATTGTATCTGCTTCACTGGGCAGCTGGAACCAGGGAGCTGAAAAGAACACTGTGCTTGCCTTTGATGTGCGAAGTTACCCCCAAAAAGACAAACGCCAAAAAACACTGCCTGTACACATGAGGTCTTTTCAAAGGGAGAGGGTACTCCAGAGAGGCCTGTGTTAGGCCGATCACGGTAGGGCCCCCGCAGGCACATGTTTAGGCCACATCAAAGCTATTTATTTTTATTATCTGTTGGCTATTTTAAGTTGGAGTTTCCATCTTTCTTATTTGTTTTATCACCAATGAAGTTTATTTACTGAATTAACTTTTAATGGACCCTCTACTTTGTTCTTCAAAGTTGGCTTCTAGGACTTGGGCCTTTTTAGCCAGGACCCCTCTTGCCTTTGTGATCAGCTTGCCTTTGTGACCGACCCCCCCACCCCATCCCAATCCTGGAGGTGAAGGGCTCAGCCTCTGTTAACTCCTTGCCTGCTGGTGTCTTTTCTGTATACTACTAATCACCTCCTTTTGATCACTGCTAAGTTCTAGGGTTGAAGGAAGGAGAAAGGACCTCTTGACCATTCTGGCTGGCTTTCCACATGAGCCTGAAAATGTCGACAAATTTGAAACATCTGCCGGGCTGCTTTGGTCTGATTGGTAAAATATGCCGACCTCAAGCCCCCTCCCCCGCCCCTTTTAATCTGTTTCATATTCACAAATTAAGCATTTAGTCTGGGTAATAAATCAGGGCGGTTTACGAGGCTCACACGAGACAAACAAGCGAGAAGGGCTCAACACAAGCCCCTGGAAGCAGAGTGCACGGAGCTGCCAGAAGTCGGGAGCTCCCCGTGCTCGAACGCGGAGAGCAGCCCCGGTGCGCCCAGACACACTCCAGCGCCCACACTTTGGCCGGTCCCAGAGCCAGTGGGGTGGAGGGTGCAGGGGACCAGCCCCACCTTCGGCGCTAACCCGCGGCGCCCGGCCCGCCCAAGCCCAGGGCAACTCGGTGCCCCCGCCCCTCTAGGGAGTGGCCGTTGGCAAAGGCGACAACCTCACCCGGCACACACCCCGTGGTGGGCCCATTAAGCTTCTCCCCGCCGAGAAGGTTGGAGCCTCCTCCCCCACCTCTTCCATCCGGCTGGGCTCGGCTTTACAGATCCCAGGCCAACACTCAAGGGAAGAAAAGATCCCTGTCCACGTCCACGTGTGACCTCCACTAAGCCTGGACGCTATCCCCTCCTCGCCCCAATGTCTCCGTGTTGCCTCCAGGTATCGTTCCTACCAGGCACAAAGCTACTTTCAGATTCATACGGGGGGGGGGGGTGAGGGGGGACAGATCTCTGGGGCTCGGGGAGGGGGGCAAAAGCATAAACAGGGTCCGCCTCCCGCTGCAGAAACCCTGGCCCTGGCTTGACCAACCACCCAAACTCAGGGGGCTCCAATCTGTGTGTTTCCCGCCGTCCCCTGTGCAGCAGCCAGAAGCGGACCTGGAGTGGGGCAAGGAGTCTGGGGCCAGTCCTAGCCTAGGACCTTGGGAGTCCCCGATGGGGAGTATGGCTCCCGGGTAACCTCGCCCAGGCCTCTGTCGCCCTGCTGTGCTCAAGTTCCCTATCGACTGATGTTCTCAATGCTATCTTGGGACGCAGTGGCGGTGAGAGGAAGGGCGGGAAATGGGGAAGCCTGAACAAGCAGCCCACCCCGAACCTAGAAGAACGCATAGGAACAATCCCCCACCCCGCAACACAGTACACACGTCGCCCTTCCTCTTCCCCTTGCACACATTCCGACTGCGAAAGCCATTACCGCCGACGCGCGAGAGACTTTTTAAATATTTACAGCCCGCTCTCCGCACGGTAGCCTGATCCATCTTGTGGGCGCGGAGGAGGGGAGCGGGGCTCCGCTCCGGCGGAGGCGCAGAGCCCGGCGGGGGGGCGCCAGCCTCTCCCCCCTACGGCCCTGAAGTCCTCCCGGAGCCCCCACGTTGTTCCCCCCCAAGACGGGTGGGGGCCCCGAGACTGTGCGCAGCGCACCCGGGACTCTGCCAGGGCCTGAGCGGGCGGGGGACAGCGTCTGGGAGGAGGGAGGGCCGGGAGGCTGATTTAAAGGTTCTCACCGGGAAGCGAGCGAGGCACAGACCTGAGAGCCGCCGCGCGGTGAAATCCGAGGAGTTCTCTTGGCGAGGAGGGGCTGTCAGAGGCCATTTATCTCTCGCCAGAGTGGAGGCTCCGCTCCCACACCGCCCGCGAGTAACAATGGCAGCGACCAGCAGCTCTGCACGCGCTTCAGTGCATGAATGGATTGCGGAAGATGCCTGCGCTCCGCTCCGCTCCGCTCCGGCGGCTCTCCGAGCGCCCCCTTTCTGCCCCCGCCCCCGCGGCCTCCCTCTGCCTGCGGGCGCTTCGGGGTTCGCAAGTTGGGCCCCGCGGCTCGGTCACTCTCACCCAGCACCTCCGCCGCGGTTCCCAGGGACTTGGCACCTCGCCACGGAGTGTCATTAGGGGGCTGAAATTTGGCACACGCTTTCTCGGCCTCCCAGACGCAGACACCCCCGCCAGCTCCCTCCCTTCTTCTATTCTCCTGCCCCACGCGACAAGTTTACTTTCAAGGAGTTAGACCATGTTTCTGCCGCAAAGGCCGATGGCACGCGGGCCCAGGGGAAGGGCGGAGCTCAGGCTCCAAAGGGTGCCTTCACCTGCCTGGTGGTCTGGGGTGTTCTCAGGTCCCCGCTGGTCCCCAGCCTTAGCACCCAAGGCCAGCGCTCCTCCTCCTCGCCAAAAAATACACATTTGGGGAGCGGCTAATCCACCTAAAGTCCCTAGGCACTTGCACATGCACTCTGGACACCCCCACCCTAGCCCACATGTCCTGCCAACTTTTGGGTCAGTGGCAGAACCATATACCCAAATACTCCATTTGGGCTGCGTACAGTCTTGAAAGTTGGGAAAGCACCACAGATTGCAAGGTCTGCAAGGTCGGCTGCAGAAATGTTCCCCAGAAATTCTACAAAGTAGGTCTCATAAAAGGTCCCCCTCCAGTTTGGGCCTAGGGCTGAGAGAAGCGGAAACGTGCCGCTGTAAGGGATACCCCAAGCCCTCTTGGGTTTCAGTTTGCTTTGGTTAAGCTAAACCGGAATCCAGGGGATAGTTGGAAGGGGGGGCTCGCCCAGCTCTGGATGCATGCGTCAGCGGGATGGGGGGGGGCGCGCAAGGTGGACACTCGCAGCAATCTTAAGGCAATACCAAGTAGCCCACTGGAAGAGGCCAAGCTGAGCCGATATTGCAGAAAGACTGATACATGTGCGCAAAGATGCAGTCAGAGAGGCAGAGCGCGACCTACCGACCCAGGAGACTGGCGAGTACAGGCGAGAAAGTGGCAAGACAAAGCAGGAAGAGAGAGCCAGGAAGGCTCAACCATGGATCTGGAAATGCATGCAACAGCAGTGGCCCAAGACCTGACGCGACGCAGAGGCTTGTGAAGTCAGGCGCAGCCTGGCATACCTTCCATTCAGGCACCTAGGGACGCAGACACTGGCTCTTGATGGGGCCTTCTGCTAGAGCTGGGCTCTGGCGGCCTGGGGCGACCTGGGCAGTCACCTTGGGCCTTACCAGCAGATGGTGGGGTCCTTGGGGTGTTCTTCACGAATCTTGAGCCTCTGGTCTCTGCAGCTCCCTATGTCCAGGAGAAAGGTAATGGGTCAGAGTAGCTCAACGTTTTGTCAGGGTGCAAGCATGGCTGTGGGAGAGCTTGAGTCTCCACTCTGAGGGCCTCTGGCAACTGTTTATCTGACTTGGTGGTGCTGGAGGTCTATCATCCTCCACGAATTTCCATTTGGCCTTTCCCATAGGAATACCTAAGAGCACTGCCCAAGCCCTGGCCTTCCAGCTATGGGGAATCCTATAGGACTTGCCGCAAGGAGGAGCTGTGTAAGGGGGTAAGAGGCCCTTAGATGCAGGTTCTCTGCAACCCTTCTCCCCTAAGTCCACACACTGAGCCCATCAGGGCCTCACTCACTCCTTGCGTCCCTATTCCCGTTGGCTCTGCAGCCTGAAATGCACCTCTGTCTCTTCTCCCTGGAAAGAAGCGAAGCGCTTTCCTGCGGCTTCTGTGCTGGCTGGCTTTTCTCACCTCATTGCACCACCACACACACACACACACACACACACACACACACACACAGTCTCTTTGGCCCTTCCTGTCTTCCTGCTGGGCTTCCTCCAAACCTGACCGCTCAGCCCCAATGCGGAGTGGAGGCAAATTGGGGAGCCTTTGAGATTAAGCAAAGGTGGCCAAGGAAGTGGAGGAAAGCGCCCTCAATGGGGGAAGGGCTCATGTCTGAGAGAGAAAAAAGGCAGCCAGGAGACACAGCCTGTAGGAGAGAGGGAGTATAAAGGGAAAGCCAACACTAATCCCTCAGCCTGGCTACGTGGGGCCTGACAGTTTACAAAAGCCTTTTCCCTGAATATTATCTCATTTGCTGCTCGCCAGCCTCACCACTGGACTGTGAGGGAGGTAGGGCAGATAGCATTACCCCCATTTGGCACGGGAGGGAAATGGGGCCCAGAGAGGTTATAACTTGAGGGCTGTACTAAGGTCACAGAGTGGTGGAGAAGGCCCAAGGCCTGGGGTTTCTTGCTCCAAAGTTCACTTTCCTGTTTGGTTGTGTATGTGTGTCTGAGTGAGTATCTGGGTGGAGGGGAAGGGGGATTGCTGGACAGGAATGAACAGTCCAGTTAGGGAAGTCCAGGAAGGAAGGATACAGCCCCACACCTCTTCCTCTGCCTGGATCTCATACAACAGCTCTAGCTCTTTTCCACAGCAGCTGTGAACTGGCCCCCAGCTTGCCTGGCTGGGGGGAGCTGTTAGTGCCTGGCTGTGCCTTAGGCAGTGGCTATTGCAGAGATCTTGCATCCTCTGCTCTGTTCTGCTCTGCTCAGCCCTCCTCTCTGCCTGTCATCCCCACCCCCAGCCCTCGGCTGCAGGATGCCTTGCGTCCAACTGTGGTTTCCGGGCAATAAAACAACTATTAAAGTCTCAGGCACGGCTGGTGATTTGCATCACATCCTCTCGTGCATGGATTCAATATTTAATACACAATATTGAATACGGATATTAAAAATCAATAGCTGGGGACCCCTGGGGAGGCAGCACAGTGCGATCTTGCTTCAGGAACACAACCAGCTCCTCTAAAAAAGACAGGAACAGCAAGTTCAGCCAAGCTGAGCCCAGCGCCAGGGGAAGTGAAGAGTAGTGGATGCCTCTGAGCTTTCTGATATACTTAACTGAAACATTCCCAAATTAAGCTAAAGGAAGGCAGAAGGAATGGTATCCTCCTAGGCCTTATCATTGCAAGGTGGGATGGTGGGGAGGTACAATTTATTTCCAATCAAGCTATCAGCCAAGTGCATAGAATTGCTTTTGTGGGGGAGGTTGCTGTTTGCACTTTGGTTTGGTTTGAGTCTGAGTCTTGACTCTTCCCACCGTGATTGTTCCTACCCTAGCCTCGAGACATCCATCACCAAGGGCCTATGGGGAGCTCTTGGCATACCTTTCATGGGGGAGATGGAACAAGAATTCCAATGGCTCAGGATATTTTTGTCTTTTCTTTTTGAGACAGAGTCTCATTTTGTCGCCCTTGGTAAAGTGTCATGGCAGTCACTCACAGCAACCTCAAACTATTGGGGTTACGTGATTCTCTTGCCTCACACTCCCAAATAGCTGAGACTACAGGTGCCCGCCACAACGCCCAGCCTGCTTTTTAGAAATGGGCCCCAATCTTGCGCAGGCTGGTCTCTAACTCATGAACTCAGGCAATCCACCCACCTCAGCCTCCAAAGTGCTGGGATTACAGGCATGAGCCACCTCGCCTGGCCTGCTCAGGATATTTTTGGCACAGTAAAAGAAATGTGAAAGCTTGACTTGGTGCCTGTAGCTCAGTGGCTAGGGTGCTGGCCAGGGCTGGTGGGTTAGAACCCAGCCTGGCACCTGCCAAACAACAATGACAATTACAACAAAAAAATAGCAGGGCATTGTGGTGGGCACCTGTAGTCTCAGCTACTTGGGAGGCTGAGGCAAGAGAATCTCTTAAGCCCAAGAGTTTGAGGTTGCTGTGAGCTGTGACACAACTCAAAAAAAAAAAAAAAAAAAAAAGGAAAGAAAAAGAAAGAAATGTGAATGCTTCATACCAGGCTCCAAGTTGTAAGGTCTTCTAAGGTATCCCCAGCCTTCAGAACAGAAATCTTCAGGCCCTGTGACCCACCTAAGAGCCTGGTACTGGCTGGGTGGTGACAGAGGAAAGAGGACAAGACATTGAGTATTCCTGCTCCAGAACCAGAATCCAGATTATCTGTTAAACAGCCAGGAGAAAAGCAAATTCCCAGTATGCATAATTATCATTTCAGGCCTAAAGAGAAACACACATTACTCTTTCCTTTATCAAAACACAGAAATATACTAAACAGAAATAAGGTTCTCACAGACTGATAGGGTAGGGGTGAAGAAGAACAGACATCTGTGAGAAGATTCGATTTTTTTTCCACTAAGGAAGGAAAAGAGAAGCTGACAATGAGAGGCACACTTAGGTTATCTGATTGGAAGGGCGTGAAGTTTTTAGATGCCAAAATCTACATGAACTAGACTTACTGAGGTACCATCCTAGACTCCAAGTTATGATAATGTTATAGATTCCTTTTTATCAGAGCTTAAATCAATATGGATTGAGTTAGAAATCTTGCTCTGGTTATAAATAGATGGAGAGAACACCTCAGGAAAACCCTATAGTGATAATTTGGGTAAAAGAAGTGAAGGAAAGAGGTGCTGGAAAATGAGAGTTAATGAGCCTGTGGCCTCCACTTTTTGTTCCCTAACAGCTGTCAGAAAACCATCAAAGGGAGGCATCCTTCTCAGAACCATCACAGGAAAGGCAGATGCTCTCTGGCTGCTGGCTGCTAAAGGTCCCCTGGATGGTTTCTACACTCAGCCCCCTGGCAGTTGGCCTGTATTTACCTGTTTTCAGGCTGGGGGGGGGGGGAGGTGCAGCTACTTTCACAAGATTGGACTCTGGGCCTGTAAAACCCGCTAACAAAAGTTCTGCTCAGAGGAAAAGGTGTTCTAAGGAAATGCTGGATACTAGCATCATCAACAGGGTCTTCCAGAATCCTTCAGCACTATCAGACTGTTCACTTCTTGCCACCTCAGCCACTGGGTCAAACTCTGGGCCTCCTCCAGACCCACACAGACCTGACAATTTGTAGATAGGACAGTTTGCAACTAACACAGATGTGTGGCTAGGGTAGGAGTAGGCCAAGGGAGACAAGAGGCTGGAGGGATGGGGAGGGCTTCCAGGCAACAGCTTAGAATCATCCAGCTTGGGGGAGCTGCACCTCCACAACCCACTGGGGGTGACATGTCACCCCAGACCCACCTGGTACTCCAAACCAAGGGGGGGAAGCATCCTTGTGGTGTTAGGGTGGGTTAGGCCCAAGATATAGGAGAGCTCTGCCACAGCTAGGACTTACCAAGTCTCAAATGCCTGAGTGCTAACAGGAATTGGGAGTAGGACAGGAGAGAGGGGGGTACCTTCCTGTTTCCCACCACCCCACCCTTCTATAATGTTTTCCTGGAAGGAATAGAAGTTGTTAGTAGAGTTGTTCTTGGAACCCCTCCGGGACTGTCACTATCCCCTGGTGCAAGACATAGAGGACATGGCTTTCTGCCAAGAGGATCCCCTGGATAGTACCACAAGCCTCAGAGTTCCGATAAGACTCTACCTCCCTTCCCAAGCCCCTAAGAACAACACTCTCAGAAACGCTGAGGTGAACGCGGAGCCTCAGGCTAGGGTCAGTGGAGGGATGGTCCTCACCACCACCAAGTTGCCGCCTGAGATAACAGCTGAGGGAGGGGGAGGGAAGCCGAAGGCAGCCACGACTGAACGGTTGCGATCTAGAAAATTCAACAAGAGGTCAGGCCGGGCGGCTCCAATCAGCTGAACCAACTGGGAAGGCAGAGAGTGAGGCTGCGGCCCCTCCGATCGTGCCCGAAGCGAGCAGGCAGGCAAGGGCGCAGGGCCTCGGAGCTGCCCGGGAGGCCCTCGCTTGGCCCCTCCCGCGAGCTCTTGGAGCGCGCCCGGTGTTTACACACTGTCCTTCCGACACCGGATCAAGTTTCAGGCCGCGCTGGAGGCGCCGGGGGCCGGCCACAGGCCCGGGAGAGGGGAAGAGCTGCCGCGGGATCTAATGCAGAACTGAGCGAACCAGAACGCCGGGCGTGCGTGGGCGCGGCTAATGCAATGTTCCTACAACCCCCGGGGGTGGGATGGAGAAAAGTCCACCGGGCAGGGGTGGACAGAGGCAGGTGGGGTTGCTGGGCACCATCCAGAGAGAAGCACCTCCGAGTTTCGAGAGTGGAATCCAGAGCTCACAAGGGTTGGAGAACTTAGCCCTGGAAGGGGATGGTCTATATGCTCAGAACCCAGGCGCGTCGTCGACTGCCTCGAACTCCCCTAGTGAGCTCTTCACCCTCCCCCCAAAATCCCTTAGACACACTACCCGATCCAGGCCATTGTTGGGTGGAGGGGGGGAGTCTGTGGGCAGGAGTAGATTGGAGATTTCGAGCTTCCCAGCGCGCCCTGGCACTCACGCTGCGGAGGCCTCGGGGCCGGGTGCCGAAGGGCTGGCCACTACGCACCTCCTCTGAGCTGGCAGCCCGCGGGTGCCTCACGCTGTCAAGCGGCGGTGGGTGAGCTTCCAGCAGCACAGACACATTGTAAACAGCCGCGTGCGCGCCCTCCCCGCCCGGGCTGGGAACCTCACCCAAACACCACGTCGCTTTCTCCCTGGCTACCGGAGGAGGCTTTTGTGGCCGAGCCTGGGGAAAAAGGGCCCCACCACACCCCCAGGTCACTCGGGCCCCGAAGCAAGCGTTCCGAACCTGCAGGGGTGCCGGGTGCTGCAGGGAGGGGAGGGAGTCACGCCTGTCTCCTCCCCACTGAATGTCTGCTTTGTTCCGGAAAACAAGGGAAGCATTAGGCTGCTACCCCCGGGGAAACACAAAACTTCTTTTTGAATTTCGGGAAGGGCGGTTGACTGCGTTACGGAGCTCCTGAGACAGACTAAGGAAGGGGAAAGCCGAGAGGGCGGGAGGAGACGAGACTTCCGAGAGAGGCCGACTGACAAAGGGTGGGTAGGGAGCCGCTCAGCATGACCCGGCCGAAAACCCGAAAACTCGACTCGGCGCGAAGGTGCTGCCCGAGTTCCAGCGAGCAGGCGGCCCGGCCAAGTGGCGCCTGCCCAGCCGGCGGCCGTGCCAGCTTCCTGCCCTGCCCAGGACCGCGGAGCAGTCGGGGACGCCGCCGCAGGCTGACCCGGAATCGCAGGACGACGGGGGGTGCGGGGGGTGCGCCAGGCCGCAAGTAAACTCCTAAAGAGCCTTCTGTACCCCGCCTAGAGAGTGGGCCCGGACCCGGGGTTTGTGGGGCGTCGGCTCCGGGCTTTCAACGGGGGGGGGGGGAAGCAAAGGCCCAGGGAGTTTGCCCACGCGGAGGATGGGAGACAGTCTGAGGTGTCTTTGGTCTCATTTGATGACCACTGTCCTATCGGCTCTCATCCGGGCTCTGCTGTTCCGAGGGTGCGAAGTCAGTGCTACCCTGGCCAGTGTGAGCAGGCTAGGGGACGAACGAAAGCAAACTTGAGGTCGCTCCCCCGACCGCTACCCCTTCCTTAGCCCTTCCCGCACCCAAGGAAGGGGAGGGCACCCAGATTCTGCCCCACCCCCGGCGGGGCAATCCCCTCCGCCTCTGAAGCTCAGCTTGAGAGCGAGGGTTTTTCCCCTTTCCCCTGGGCTCTCTGGGTTTCTAACTTCCTTTAAACCTCCCTCCTGGCTGAAAAGCCCCGAGGAGGGGAGACGAGAGGAAGCACGCCGCTAGTGTACGAAATGAAGACCATGTGTGGGGACCGCGGCATCAGAGTGCAGCTGAGGGTGGGGGGCGTGGCGAAGGCCCCCGAGCGGCCGGAGACTCCTTGCCGCGGCAGCTAGCTCCTCTGCTCCGCGCTGGGGACGCGGAGCCGCAGCGAGAGGCAGTGGAGAGGCTGGGCTGGCCTCGTGGCTGGAGGCAGGGAGGGGGTGTGGGGCTGTCGCGCGGTGGGGGGCGGGGGCGGGGACGCAGTCCCGGCTTCCTGGGCCGCAGCTGCGACCGAGGGCGCAAGAGCAGATAGTGCTCAGCGGCGGCGGCGGCTGCTTGGGCCCGTCACGCTCGCAGCTGAGAATCAACAAAGGGAGGCGGCGGGGGAGGGGCACCGCCGAGCGTTCGCTGGCTGCTGTGGAATAATAAAAAATAATTAATAATGATAATAAGAGAAAAATCCCCTGGCTTTCATGGCTCTGGGTTTCCGTGTGGCTGCAGCGGGAAGCGCGCTGTCCTTGAGGCGGCCTCTCTTGCCTAGCCTGCCTGCCCCTCCCCCTCCCTCGCCCCCTCCCATCCCCAGGAACCGGGAAGAGAAAGGTCTGCAGCTGACAAATATTATCCATTCTCCCCATCGATCGCGAAGTGTACAGATGTGAGCGCTTGATGTGCCCGCGGAGCAGCGGATCCTCCCTGCTCGCTCGCTCTTGCCCAGGCTCCGCTCACCGCCCCCACCCCGCTCCCCCTTTGTTCTCCTCCCCTTTCCCTCTCTTTAAATAGATTTCAGGGCGCTGTCTGTTGGAGAGCAGCTGGCGATCTCTCCCGAGAGAGCAAGCGAAGCCCGAGGTGCCCTGTCACCAGCCTCCCCTCCCCCACCTCATTTTTTGCTTCGGGCCCACCTCCCACCTTTCTTCAGTTTCCCTAATGGAAAACACCGGGAACACCCACGTCCACTTCACCGCGAGTCTGTAGGAGCCTTTGGTGTCCCGGTGCTAGTCCTTGTGTCTATATCTGTCTGTGCAAAGGAGGGAGGGGCGCTCAGGGAAGGGATCCAGGGCTGCGGCTGAAGAGCGGAGGGTCGGGATCTTCCCCCGTCGGCAGCAGGGACGCAGGCCGGGTCACGCTAAGAGGGTACAGTTTACCCATTAGGGAAAGTCGGAGGAGGCGGCCTTTTTATTCCTCTTTTGCAGATGGTAGATTAAGCCAGCAGCACCCGGCCTCAAAAGGGCCGGCTGCTCGGCAAAGGGTTAACACGTCGGCCCGTAATCGCGGACACACACACACACACACCCTCTCTCACACATACAGGCGAGCGCGCAGCGCGCCATCCCCACCCACCCGGGCGCCCGCTACTGCCCGCAGTGCGCCCGAGGCTGGGGGAGTAGCTGGGGGGGGGGACTGGGAGAAGGGAGGGGCGGGGCAGGCTTAACCAGGCCTCTCGCCTGAGCCTGGGCCACCTCGCCGTCTGTCACTTAAATGATTGTCCTCCGCTCCGCTCAGTGCGGTCAGTACGGGCTGTTAACAGGCAGTTGCAATCAGTTTCCGAAAGGTCAGCCAAGGTCCTACGGCTCTCGCAGACGGAAGGCATTACGAAACTGCTTTTGTATCTGCAGGCACTTTAGAAAAAGAGGCGAGGACGGGTGCGCCGCAGCGCCGCGTGCCGTGAACCCAGGGAGAGTGGTCGGGAGTCTAGAAGCAGAGAAGTCGGCGCCCCCGCAGCCAAGGTCGGGTGGCCTAATATCGCCCGCGGGGTGTTCTAGGCCCTCCAGGTCTTGATGGGGTGGCAGGAAGCGGGGAAAGCAGGCTACAAGGGAAGGAGGAACAGAAGGAAGTGCGAGAGGCGTCCTGGCTCCCCTACTCGCCCAGTCTTCCACCCCCGCCAGGATCCCGAGAGGGCAGACGGCTTTGGGCGTGAGGAGACCCCACTTGGACTCTCAGACCCTCGTGAAGCTTGGTAGTAGGGCGGCGGGTGGTCGGGGGAGGGAGGAGACCCTAGCAGAACGAGCGAGTCCCTGCGCGGTGTCTGAAGACGCTGCTGCCGCCGCCGCTAGAAGTCGTCCATCAGCAACCAGTCCAACCTGCCAGTGATAATGTGCGATCAACACCAAATCACCCCCGCCAGGCGCGATCCATCATCGCAGTGCGCCGCGGGCCCGCGTGAGACTGACTTGCAGCTGGAGGGGGGGCGCAGAGCAGAAGGCGGTCGCCTAGCACACAGGGACTCTTAACACACCTCGCTGTTTACTCCCGGAGGCCTGCACTCTGGTGTTCATAACTTGCTAAGTTCCTCAGCAGCAGAGCGCAAACCCAGTGGCTCCGAGTTTCTGGCACAGGTCACTTAGGAGCCCGCGCATTCTCTGCGCCCTGCTATCCTGGTCATACCCTGTAAAGCCATCTCTTCCGCGGAGCTTCCCTGCCCATCTCCTCCCCCTCCTCCGAGAAAGCGTGGCTGGCGGGAAATTAATATTTAATATCGTGAAATTGATTAAAGGGTTGGAAGCTGGCGATGGGGTGGGGGGAGGGTAGGGGATCCGAGAGTAATTAAAGATCAGAGAATCCTCGCCGTTCCTGGTCGGTCCTGGCCGCACCCGGCCTTTGTGAAACCGAGGCGGGGTCGGGCGGGGCTGAGCCCCGCAGGCCAGGAACGTTGGCTGGTGCTGCCTAAATTCTGCGCCGCGGGGCGCGTGGGGGGTCGGGGGTGAGACCGCACAGCAGGCGGGTGAGTAACCTTAGCGCACCTGGGGCTGAGCGAAGAGCCGTCCTTCCCCTGCCTGCCTGCAACGCTAGGCCATTTCGGACTTTGGAGCCCGAGGGTTGGGTACTGCAGTTCCTCGCTGCCTGTTCGGCACCAGGAGCGCCTTTACCTCCAAGGGAGGAGGTCTTGAGGGCCCAAGCCTCCTGAGGCTCCAAGACCCCTCAGTAAAGCCTTACTCTGATCCTTGCTTTGAGGCCGCTCCCCCAACCCCTGACAGAGGTCTCCTGGGTGTCCCACACAGCCCTCCGGAGGGAGCAGTCAGGTCCCACCCTTTTGCTCTGTACCTTGGGGATCCTAAGGCCAAGGCTGTCCACGGCCCACCGCAGTCTGTTCATGCCCAGGGCTGCTTAACTCATTCAGCTGTGCTGCAGATGGGGCCTGCTGCTCAAAGCGATTGTCTCCAGCGAGTCCTCAGGAAACCAGCTAGGCTGGTCTCTAGTGGTGCCATTTAAGGTTACTGTGCCCCCCCCCCCCCCCCCCCCACACGGGGGGGGGGGGGGGGCGCG
>CAUYPK010151947.1:0-10337 GCA_963574355.1 Loris lydekkerianus
AAAGAAAGATGGAGACTTTACCTCTTTCATGTTTACATGGATGGAGCAGGAACATATTCTCCTTAGCAAAGTATCCCAGGAATGGAAGAAAAAGTATCCAATGTACTCAGCCCTACTATGAAGCTAAACTATAGCTTTCACATGAAGGCTATAACTCAACTATACCACAAGACTATGGGCAAAGGACCAAGGCAAGGGAAGGGAGGGGGGAGGTGTGGGTGGAGGGAGGGTAATGGGTTGGGCCATATCTATGGTGCATATTTTTATCTATAATAAAAATAAATAAATAAATAAAAGTAGTTTTGATTTGCATTTCTCTGATTATTAGAGATGATGAGCATTTTTTCATATGTCTGAAGGCCGTGTGCCTGTCTTCTTCAGAGAAGTTTCTCTGCAAATCCCTTGCCCAGCCTGCGATGGAATCTCTTGTTCTTTTCTTGCTAATGTGTTTGAGTATGCATGGATGGAGCTAGAACATATTCTTCTTAGCAAAGTATCCCAGTAATGGTAGAAAAAGTATCCAATGTACTCAACCCTACTATGAAGCTAAATTATAGCTTTCACATGAAGGCTATAACCCAAGTATACCACAAGACTATGGGGAAAGGGCCAAGCAAGGGGAAGGGAGGGGGGAGTTGTGGGTGGAGGGAGGGTAATCAGTGGGGCCACATCTATGGTGCATATTAGAATGGGTACAGGTGATTGCACTAATGTACACAGGTATGATTTAACAATAAAAAAATAAATAAAATAAAATAAAATACTAGAAAGCTGTCAAGCTCACAATGAAAAAAAAAAAATCCCATTTGTGCCAATTATAGGAAGAGAAAGGGAGACGTAAATAAAAACAGACAAGGAACAAAAGAAAAATTCAGATGTCTGTCACAGTGGGGATCTGCCAGTACTGACTTTCCAAAGGTCAAAGCCAGAAGGAAACACTGGACCACAAACTTGCAATCTCCTTAATCCAGAGCTCTGCCATGACCTCTCATTACTCAGAGAAAAGAAAACAAATGAAAATTCATGAAGAAAATTAAAAATACAATTATATAAGATAAACAAAAAAAAAAGGGATATCTTACCTGTTGTATAAGAAATTTATATAGGAAAGATGAGCAAACTAGAAAAATTTCAACCAAGAGATAAAAAAGGAGAGAAATAAAGAAAAAGGGGAATAAAATCAAAGGGGTAAGAATACAATCAAAGAAACAAAAACAAAACAAACAAACAATAACAAAACAAAAAACAAACAAAAAAACTAAACCAATAACAACAACCCTAGCAATAAAAATGTGGAAAGGAAAAAAACTTGGACATAAGGTGGTACTGTGGTCAGTGTTAGGAGACGGGGAACACTCTCTGGAAAGCACTCTTTTATTGTCAAGGAGATTGGGTCTTTTTGTCTTGACTTATCTGCCCTCAGTCAGTGCATTTTTGTCATTATCATTCCATCACCATGCGGTTGGGGTTTTAAAGCTCACACCAGAATCCTTACGAGGCATATCTCACAGTGCCTCCTGAAAACTATTCCTGGGGCTATGGGAACTGCTTAGATCACTCCAAAAGTGCATGTCCAAACTCATCAAGAACACCACAGCCAACCATATACATGGAACCTGCATGACTTTCCCACAGTGGAGGCCCAGCTAGGAGCCAATTCTTTCCCACGATGGTAGGCCAGTTAGTAGCCAAGCCAGTGGAAATCCACCAAACCCATTATTTAAACATGGCCACGGGACACTGAGTTTACCCATTCATCTAGGACCTGCATGGCAGTTCCAATTCACTGTCCAGCCCAAGATCAAAAACCTACAGAAATGTTTCTTCCCATCTCCAGACCTCTGTTTAAAAGTTGGCAGGCTAGCTGGTCACCACCTGTTCCCAAGTACTTGATTTTTGTGCCAGTCATTCTCAGCTCCTGACCTCCTCACTGGCTCCTATTGTCCACTACTGCCTCAGTGTGCCCCCAGAGTTTTGACTACATGTGGGTTACCCTCCCCAGAGATGATTGATTTTGTTTTTCTCCCTATCTTCCCCCAGGAGTGAGCTAGTAGGGACATGTTTCTAGTTTGTCATCTTGGTCCATCTCTCTGTGGTATACTTTTTCTATCTTTTGACTAATGAGATCCTTATGAATATGATAAATTACTTGGAGTAACACATATTTGGGTTGTGTTCTATCAATCTTTTAAGCATTTCTTGTAGGATAGGTATAATGGCAACAAATGCCCTTAATGTTTGTTTCTCCTGGAAAGAATTTGTTTCTGACACTTTGTTTTGCAGGGTAAAAAATTCTTGACTGGCAGGCAGTGTGTTTAAAAAGACTAAAATTGAGATCCAAAACCGTTCTGACTTGAAAGGTCTTTACTGAGACTTTGCTGTTAGTCTGATGATTTTACTTTGTAAGTAACTTGTTGCTTTCACATTGCAGTTTGTTCACTTTTCTCCTTCACTTTGACATTCTCAGGGCTAATAACTCTGGATCTTAGAGATATCCTATTTTCTATGAATTTTTGAGGTTTTGAAAGGCCATCTTATTTCTGATATATGATATACAAATCTTAAGAAAAATTACAGAATGTTTCCTCAGTTGTTCTTTCAAATAGGTTTTCTATGCCTTTTACTTTTGTATCTTCTCACTCAGCAATACCTGTGATCCTTTATATGAGCTTAGTTTGCATAATTCCATATATTTTACCCTGACTGAATATTTCCTCAACATTTTCCACAGACTGATTTATTTCAAAATCTGTATGTCAAACACAAAATTTCCTTCTGCTTAGTCTACTCTATTTTTAAAGCTTTATGCTGTATTTGTAAAGAGAGACCTGTGAGGTGGCAGGGCTCTGCAGGTTGGAAAAATGTCCAGAGAATGAACCCCTCTCTACTGACCCTCTTCAGCAGATAACAACGTATTTTATCTAAGCTTCAACTTTTAACACAGCAGGGGAAAAACAAGCAAACAAACAAACATATTTTCCTTAAAACTTTAGCTTTTGACTTCACAGCTGCACTTCCAAGCAGTCATGTACATTTTCCAGCTAATCTTGTAGATATATAGTATTGCCCATATTTTAGAGGTCACACAGTAATAATAGATTATGTTTACCCTGGAATTTTGGCCTATTTCTCTTCTCATAATTAAGTTGAAATTGTATTTTACTTCCTTGAAAAACAACTTTATACTGCCTCTTAAAAATCACACCACAACAAAGATATTTGTACCAGAAGGTTTATTGCAGCTCTATTCATAATTGATAAGTCATGGAAAAAACCCAAGTGTCCATCGACCCACGAATGGATTAATAAATTGTGGTATATGTACACCACGGAATATTATGCAGCCTTAAAAAAGATGGGGACTTTACCTCTTTCATGTTTACATGGATGGAGCTGGAACATATTCTTCTTAGTAAAGTATCCCAAGAATGGAAGGAAAATATCCAATGTACTCAGCCCTACTATGAAACTAATTTATGGCTTTCACATGAAAGCTGTAACCCAGTTAAAACCTAAGAATAGGGGGAAGGGGGAAGGGGAAGGAAAGGAGGAGGGAGGTGGGAAGAGGAAGGGGTATTGGTGGGATTATACCTGCGGTGCATCTTACAAGGGTATATGTGAAACTTAATAAATGTGGAATGTAAATGTCTTAGCACAATAACTAAGAAAATTCCAGGAAGGCTATGTTAACCAGTGTGATGCAAACGTGTCAAATGGCCTATGAAACTAGTGTATGATGCCCCATGATCACATTAATGTACACAGATATGATTTAATAAGAAAGAAAGAAAGAAAGAAAAAGAAAGAAAGAAAGAAAGAAAGAAAGAAAGAAAGAAAGAAAGAAAGAAAGAAAGAAAGAAAGAAAGCAAGCTAGCTAGTTGTTTGGGCACTTGGGTGCTGGTAATAGAGAAAAATATCTCAGTCCTTCTGATCCCATCTTTGCATCTCAATTCCATCTCTTTCTCATGTTTTTGTCTTTTGTGTTTTATCCCATCTATTTTATTTCCTCATTTCCCTCCAATCCCACTCTGGTTCGTTTATTTTTCATACTGGTTTGTGAGAGTATTTTACAATTCCCTCAATGACACTTTCATTTCCTTAAGGGCTATTATCTCTTTTCCAATGTTATCTATCCTTTTATTAAATCTTTTCTTTGTGTCTTGAGTTATTATTTTGAATTTTTTTGAGATACTTTAACCATTTTCTCTATTCTATTTGTCATACCTTTCATCTATAATCTGAATTTCAGATTATTTGTGATTTTATCATTCAATAAACTGTCCTTTTGCAAAATTTTGCAAAATTTTGCAAAAGGACAGAGTTTATTGAACAATATAAGGGATGGATAATTGAAAGAGGAGGAACAGAACTTCTGACAATGGAAGGGGGAACCCGAGTGGGAAGCCCATGTGGGCCTTCCATCTAGGAGTTTATATGCTGCTTTTTGTGTCTTACAGGTGGATGGGGTGGGATTGTATTACTGGAATATGTCGCAATTGGCATACAGGCACCTATATTGCACCTACAGGCAGAAAAATAATCCTAAAGTTAGCAAAGGAATGAGGTTCTTGAAGTCCTTTCCCCTGGACTAAGGAATTAGAGTTGTGTGTTCCCTACTCCAGGAGAAACTGCCCAGATGAAATATCAGTCAAACTACTTTTTTTATTTTTATTTTTATTTTTTATTATAGATAAAAATATGCACCATAGATGTGGCCCAGCACAGAGAAAGGGGCCCAGAAAAGACTTATTTTTGCCAAAAGATGGGGTCGGTCTGTGATGATCTATATTTCTAACTTCACTCAGGCCTAAAAAATGGGGGTTCCCTATGTAGCCCTAAGCAGTGGGTAACCCTATATCAATCTTCCCTCTCTGAATAGAAGCTCTAACTTCTTTTAGGGTAAAAGAGCACTGACCACTCCAGACATTCTCCTACTGAATATGGGCAATGACAAAGTAGGGTAGTTAGGGGTTTCTCAGAGGGGTTCCATGGTAAATGGAAATCTGGATTGATTGTGGTCCTTAGTAGTTAAACTTATGATACCTATGAGAACAGCAGTTACAGGATGTAGTACGATGGGACATAAAACATATGGTAAATTGGATGCAACAGCATGCAAAGAGTCCTAAAATAAGAATAATTCCTACACCAATAACTAAGGCTCTTAACAAACCTAACGTAGGAAACCAAGAAAACAATGAACTAAGAGCAAAACCAAAACAGGCTTCTCTTTGGGTGACATCATGAAATAAATTTTGTACTTGTTATAGAAGTAAATAATTACTCCTTGGTTTTCTAGGACAGTTTCCTGGACTTGTCCAAGTTCTATGTCTAGAGCACTAATAGCTTGTGAGGTGGTGTTCAAGGCCTTAACCATAACACATGCTGGTCAACCCAACTCATATAATTTAATTTCCATAGCTCACATCACAAATAAAGACAAGGAAATATACTTACCTGGGCTGAATATATGAAATCACTCCAGAAGTGTTATGGTGAATTAACATCTTGGGATTCTGTGTCCTTCCAGGTGTTATTCATGTTGCATGGCCTAAGAAAGGCGAAGCTAACCTTCCTAGGAAACAGGGTCCTCCAGTGGCATTAGCCAGAACATGAGAAAACAACTATAACCCACACAACAAAAAACATCCTTTAGGAATTTTAGTCTCTACAACTGTTTTAAGGTGAAGAGAAAATATGTCTCTTTCTTAAGTCTGTCTCACTGACCCCCACCCATATAAATCATGATAGGTGAGATTCTTTTGACTGTGATGAAATACAACGAAGTTTCTAAGCACATTAAATGTAGTAAAACTCCTATTAAATGATATATAAAGACTTAATCCTTCCACAAGACAAAAATCAGGCACCTTCATAACATTTTTAGCCAAGTAAGTCCAACTATTCTCATCTCATTGAAAGGGAATTTTATCTTGTCCCTTCCCAAGTTTCTAAAGTTAAAAAGGTTATGAAAAGGAGAGGGGTGTGACTCAAAGACATTTCTTTATCACCAACTGCTCTTAATGTCTGGATGTGAAGGTTCTATTAGTGTGTTACTCAGGTGTGATGAATCTAAGTCTTAGGTTCTGCTATTTTTAGCTGTGGTGAGCTTTAAAAAGCAAGAAAAGACTATATTGACCATATGTTCATTCCTTTCACTAGTCCTTATACTTTTAGATTTAACATCTGTATCTGATAGGGGAAGGCATAGGATCCTATACCATATTTACATATATTGATGTTCAAGTTTTAATGGGAGAAAGATTAGAAACTGGCCTTCCAGACATCCACTTGATAGTCACAGACTTGGGGGGTAAAAAATTCAGGACTTGAGAGAAGTGCAGGCAGGAAACTATCTCCTGGCCATTCCCAGTCAGACACACCTGGGGCTCTCAGGCAGTAATAAGATGATCTGGAGTAATGTTAGGCTATTCCAGACATCTTTAATCAATCTCAGGGGTCAAAGGAATTCCCATTCTCTGAGGCCTTCACATCTGGGGACAGGCTTATCTTCAGTAGTTACTCCTATACACTTGACAAGGCTTTCCTGCCAGGCTTCCCTGTTTTGACTAGAGTAGCTCTTTTTTTTCTTGTCTTTATTTTAAGCTGATAGATGTCAGCTGAGAACAATTCTCAGCATCCCACTTAGGGTCTTCTTCGGGTCTATGGCTGTCTCTCAGTGGTATACCTGGCCCTCTCAGGGGACATATTGTTATGAACTACAAGTCACTCCACTTTCTACCCTTTGTCAAGGCTTTCTTTCTTTCACTTAAGGTCAATGTTTAATCGATAACCATACATCTCTCTACAAGAAGTTAAAATGTTGCTTTAACTCTTAGAAGACAATTACAAAATTAACAGAATTGCCAGACTCCCAATCTGGGGTCAGGGTCCTTTAAGACCTGTGGAACTGGCAGAGGTCCACCAAAGAAAAATAAAGTTAAAAGTGTGAGAGATAAAGAAACAGGATACACAGAATAGAATTTTCAAAGGTGGAAACATGGGAGACCACTGCTAGCTTATGAGGTTCCAGTGAGTAGCCCTGAGTTTTTGTTCTACCTAGCTTTAATTGAAGACTATCTTCACTTTTAGCCCAGAAGGCAAGCTGAGAAAGGGAACTTAAACATTAGCAGTTTCTCTGAGTAAGCATGTTAGTTCTTATTCTATCTATAATCATTAACTTTAAGGGTCTGAGCAGCCATAAAAAATATGAACCCTGAGCCTTGTATGGGGGCAGCTTTCTATCTGTAGCCACACACACAGATTCCTCAGGGGAGGTTAATCCCCTTTAGTACTCTGTGGAGCAGATGTGATGGTATCAGGCTCCTCTGAAGAATCCATGGAAAAGAGGAATTTTCCTCTGATATTCACCCAGAGGCATCTTCCCCTTTGGATTAGGGTACAAGCCCTCCTGCCCATCTCTCAGGGCTTAAGCTGTTCCCTTGATCTCTGCCTTGGCCATAATACAAATCCCCACAATGGGTATTTGCTTTGACTGTTGACTGGGCAGGAGATGGTTAATGTTCCTTCCCATGCCTTGCACATAGCTTCCTCTATGGCCATTATTTTTTCAGTGTTTATAGTCATGCAAGTGTAAACTCAGCAGGGGTGTTTGCCAGTTGTATCCCTTGCAGGCCAGGCTTCTAGTATAGGCAGGAACTGCTCAGGTAAGTAATTTAGCTGCTTATTTAAAAGCAAGCTAGCTAAACTATTTTTATTCTGCCTTCCTCAGCTTATTTCTCTGTTTTTACCTTTTTCTAGGGGTGTTTTCCCTTCCCCAGAATAGGATCTTAAGTCCCATTCTGCCTGCAAGAATTATCTGAAAAGTTTTCCAAACCATTCTTAATTTGTTTTACTTTTGGTTAATGAGAATGGAGTACACACTCAAGCAGTTTTCACCTCACCACCCCTGTGGGGTGAGCAGAAGTCTCTGAGACTTGCCTTTCTCTCTTAGGTTCATTCTTCTGCTCCCCTAAAGGTGCTGATGACACTGGGGGAGGTGTTGTTGGTGAGTCAAGATAAGGTAGCAGTATCCACCTTGGGAATTTCTGACTAGCGGAAGAGACCACCACAGCTAGAGGACTATTTTCCCTTTGGCAAAATAAGACTGTGAGATAAAGAGAAAAATTTGGCTTTCTTTCCTTAGAGGTTACAATGCTTGTAAAATGCATCCTAGTTTTCTTGTGGAGTGCCAAAGGTTGAGGAAGAATTCTCCATCTATGAGTGTAGACATAGACGACCCATGTCTAGTCATCTTCCCTCTGGCCACTGACTCCAGCCATGGTCATTTTCCCAATGGCATGCAGGAGCCCACTAACTTTGACCATGAGGACATCCCTTCACGGGCTTGGAAGAGCCCACTCATTCTAAACTCATGGGCATCCCTATATGCACTGGAATATCATACTGAGGTGCATGACCATCCCACAGTGAGTCATTTGTCCAAGTTTAGTCACACCAGTGTAGTTATTTTTATCTACTAGATTCCACTCTTATTTTTCCACTCTTATTTTTCTAACAGCAACACAGTTTGGCCTCTTTTGCAAACATACAAACATGCATAAAAATCCAATTGAGATTAGTTTTGGAGGGAAAGACAAGGGAAAACACCAAGAAAAGTCAGCACAAACTTAACCAAATACACAAAGCAGTCCCTTACCAACATTACTTACATGCATTACCAAGAAAAGCATATGAGCAAACCACAAGGAAAACACACCGTAGAGAGCAAGCCTGGTTTCTTTCCCAGAATGCAGGGGAGACCTTATCACTTATCTGTAGGGACAGGAAAGCAAGAAGCTGGGGTCCCAGGAGACACGGGCCAACAGTAAAAGTACATAGGAATGCATGCTCAGTTGCCAGAGACCCCAGGACCTCTGACTAATGCTTCTACTCACTCTCTGGCTCTCAACTGGAGATAGATAGTAGAAACAGAATGGGTTCAGGAACCTCCAAATATTTTCTTGCACTTCTTTGCTTTGCTTCCCTTGCAGAGGGAGATGCAATCCTTCAGGAAGCTGCAGCCCTTGTGGAGGCAGCACCTCTTGCTAAAGCTGAGGGGGGACTCAAAGGCCCATTCTCCAAAAGTCTGTCACCTGTTTTGTAAGTCAGCAACTGCAGTACACATGTTTATTTGCTGATAGATGACCAATGTTTTTGTCTCCATAGCTGTAGAATAAAACAGAATAGATTCAAGCAGTGTTCTGATTGCTTACCACAAAATATCTCAAATCCTAGATGAGAGCCCCAAAGTATGTAGCTGGAATTTCTCTGTGTTGGATCCTTCATCTTGGGGTTTGAAGAATGCAACCCCTAACAATGAGAGTACGTGAAAGGACAGAGCTTATTGAAAGATAAAAAAGATAGTTAAGCAAAGGAGAGGGAGGAGAACCTCTCGTAACAGAGTGGGGAACCCAAATGGAAAGCAACTGAATCCCATAATTCTCATTTAAATAATTTCATTTGGTTAGAGTTTATTACTGGAGAGCTATTGTGATCCTTTGGAGTCCTCAGTATAGTCCAGTTTTTTGTTTGTTTGTTTGTTTTGTGTGTGTGTGCGTGTTGCTAGAGTTTTGATGCTGATTCCTACTCATCTGGGGCTTCTTCTCTCAGTTTAATACAGAAAGCAGATATAATACACTTTCTCCCTCCTCTGTTGGGATTTCTATTGTTCTGTGAAGCTAGGGATGGGTCCCTGAATGGCGTGATTGGTTCCTACCTACTCTCGAAGAGAAGTGTAGAAGCATTGTGAGCCTTTAACACTTTTTCTCTGTGGATTCTCCCCCTTTTGTCTGTGGTAATAACAGGGCCAGTCTGTGGTGCAAGTCACTCTCTCAAAGAGGGCTGTCTTACAGGATGGGTGAGTCCATACTAACTTCCTTCTAAAGAGTAAAGAGTGAGGAAAGGGGAGTTGAGAGTATTTCTGTGGTGGAGAAATGTGGAAAGATATAACTTCAGCCTGGAGCTAAAGCTTAACATTGACAGAAAGAATTAATGATGATGGGGTGGCACCTGTAGCTCAGTGAGTAGGGCACCGGCCCCATATACCAAGGGCGGCAGGTTCGAACCCAGCTCCGGCCAAACTGCAACAAAAAAATAGCTGAGCATTGTGGTGGGTGCCTGTAGTCCCAGGTAATTGGGAGGCTGAGGCAAGAGAATCACCTAAACCAAAGAGCTGGAGGTTGCTGTCAGCTGTGACACCACAGCACTCTACTGAGGGCAACAAAGTGAGACTGTGTCTCTAAAAAAAAAAAAAAAAAAAAAAAAAAGAATTAATGTTTTTGCGTTTTGAAAATTTAGTTTTAAATATCTTTTAAACATAAAAAAAATTTAAACAC